>SNQJ01S0016877.1:4854-28494 GCA_010110895.2 Picea sitchensis | reverse complement strand
ATCCATACACAGGTGTTGTCTGATACACTACCACTCGAAGGGGTACCAACAAGGGTTACAAGGGTGGCCAACAGATGTGCGCTTAAGAACCACTTGTATTTCCTGTGTGTATGAATCCCTCAACCGTGGGTTTATGCGCGTAACGACAGATCTCTGTGGCTTAAAGACGCCGAAATACGTCTCTACCCTGAAAAAAAATTCCCACAATTTCTGCCAAGGAAAGTGCTATGATACCACTTGTAATATACCAGATATAAAAAGTATGCAGAACAGAAATAAAATGCTAGAAATGGTAGAATAATAGTAATATAACCAGCATAATCTCCACAATAACACATAAATGATATAAGAATAACAACTGAAATAACACTTTGATTCAGAAAGCAGTGTTCACGGGCCTCTTCGAGGGGGCAACCTCTAGTCGAGCAACGCTCTGTTACAATAATCTTCAAGCTAGGGTTTTCATACCCTCGACCCTTATTTATACTAAATATGTCTATCAAGAGAAGCATCTAGAGGAAGATCCTTCTAGAAGCGAAAGATTCTATTAGGTCTTCTTACATCTGCCTTATTCTATTTTATTGAAAGACCTTATTAATATTGACATTTATTACATTTGAATATATTGATCTACCTATGTGAGGGTTAGGACCCTAACACTTTCATTAGACTATGTCTCAACATTTCCCATGCTGACATATAGACTTCCGACCTCTCATCTCTTCCTCATGACTGTAGGACCCTTGGGAATCCTCCATGACTATGGTTCTCACACAAGAACCAAAATACCTCTCTGTACCTCTAAATTCTGTAAGAAAATGTGCAAGAATTTTTGTTTTGTTAGACAAAAATACATACATACACAATTCTAGAGAAGAATGCATAAATTTTCCTTCCCTTTAATTCCACCAATCATCTTCTTTTGCATTGACTGTAACTTAATCTACCCAGATCAATTTTTTGGGTTGATATATGGATCCTTCTCTCCAAGAGATTTCCAATGAATACTTTCTTTCTCAATTTTGAGCTCTGAGAAGAAAGTTATAGTCATCTGAATATTTCTAATTCACCCCTTTTGCACACTTTTCATTCTGGTGCAATTAATCCCAGACACCAACTTATGCTACGTGTAGAATTAAAACTGTCAGGAACCGGGGAAAATTTTGTAGGATAAATAGATAAAAATGATGACAAGGAATTCACAACAACTCTCATTTTATCCATCTGATGTTCTAGTAAAAAATTGCAACAATATGGAAATGACAACTGTCGTTTTTACCTCTTTTTCCAGAATTTTTTAGTCAAATTGGCTATCTCCCAAACTTCGCACTTATAGAAAAACTTCACTAAACCAAATTTGTCTGGTTTGATGAGTATACAAAATGTCGAGTAGATAATATTTTTTTGATTTTCCATCTTGGGACCTTATTCCTCCTCTGAAAATCCCAAAATCCCCCAAAAGTGGTCTAGAATAATGGTTTTTGGCCTATTTCAACATCCCCATTCCAAATACCGTATAATCCAACCAATTTCTTCACACACTATTTTCATGTCTACTTTTCTGACACTCTGTACAAGTTTCAACAGTAACCGTGCTCCTGGCACTGAGCTTGACCCTGATCTTAAAAAACATGTAATTTGCATTTTTCTGAAAAATCATAGCATGATTGGTCAGTGGCCCTCTTTGACACTTTTTTATCCCTCCTTACCATGTATGAAACCCAAAAGTTTCATCTAAATCTGACTTAATCTACTCCAGTTATTTTCAAAATACGTTTATGGCTTTAGAATCAGTTTGTTTTTAGACAATAGGATAATTTTTCCTATGTGGTATCCTTCTTCCTTTTCGAAGTCCGCGTGAACATCAATTTTGTATTATTCATCTATATTCACCATGTGCACAATCCACAATGCACAACGATAATATATAGCACATGCCTTTCACACCAATATTAAGTGCACACAACTTTTATACTGCACACCAATATCCAATGCGTGCAACTTTTTATACCACGCACCAATATTCAATGCACACAACTCTTTTATATACCACACACCAATATTCTAGTGTGCACAATGTTTTCTATCATGCACCAATATTCAGTGCACGTAAATTTTTTATGTCGCACACCAATATTTGGTGCGCGCAAAGTTTTATACCACACACCAATTTCTAGTGCGCGCACATTTTTATGTTGCACACCAATATCTAGTGCATGCAGGTTTATTATGCTATGCACCAATATCCAATGCACTCAAATTTTATGCCACACACAAATATCCAATGCACACAACTTTTTATCCCGTGCACCAATATTTAGTGCGGACAACTATTTATGCCACACACCAATATCCGTAGCGCACATCGTTTTATGTTTCACACCAATATTCCATGTGCATCACAAGGTCCACACCATGTAGTGCCAAAATTCAATGTTCACACACTGCACACCAATATTATATGCGTATCACAAGCTCTGCACCATACAACGCCAAAATTCACTGTGCACACACTACGCACCAATATTCTGCACGTGAAATTCCTTTCTTCGCTTATATGATTTTCCCTATTTCCATCTCGCGACCATTGCAATCATCGTGAAAATTCATGACTCACTTTTGTAAAGAAAATTAGTCATTTGGAAGTCGAAATGACCCCTCCATAACAACCATTCTGAGTGCAATTCCAACTTGAATTTGCTTAGAAATTTGGGAATTTTACTTAGTTTTTACCATTTTCCCCAAATTCAACACAACTCAAACGTTGAGATGAAAAAGTTACCAACTTCATGCTGATGTCTAATGCATACAAGTCCGGTGTTGAACCAAAAATATTTGATACCATTCTGTAATGCTCCCTGCTTAACTTAGGAACATTACTTGTGGAAAAAACACACAAATTCGAAAATTTTCAATTAACTGGATTCATGTATTTTACCAACTATAAATCATATGCTGATTTAACTATTTCAGATACCAATTATTTGAATGTAGCTACATCATGATAGCTAACATGAATTCCACCTCCTCACTGAGACAAGCCATGTACACAACAACCTTTGTATTGCACATGAAAACTATTTATAGTGCATGCACACAACACGATTTGTACTGCGCATGACGATTTGAGCACCACACTGATATCCTTTATCGTTACTACTAAAATCGATTAAAAATATATTTAAACCTCGAATTACGAACAACATGACAATCAATCTCAAGCAATTATCCATACTAGTTAAAAATGTAATACAACTAATAATTTCTCCACAACAACATATAATTCATTCTCATGCACATAGTAAAACACACAACAGTTAATATTCATACATTAACTCAAGAAAACAGATAAATGGTTATCTTTTTAAAATTGTTGTGCAACTAGTTTCTTGGGAAGGACGTTCCACCCAACCATAGATTTGCTGCTCCAAATCTCAACAACAAGTCACCCCCGAGATGGGGATAGGAATCCACAAGAGAAGGGTGCCTCTCACTGTCCACTCACAACTTAAAATCCCACAACCCACTAGTACTCTCCTACAACTATCTGGAATTTCCTCCATATCTCTTCTTCTTGACTTTCACAACCCAAGGAATGTACCCCTTGACTACTCTCAATCCATCGAGCATCCCATTGATTTATTAGGGTCTCTTTGGCACATGCAACTAGGAATCTCTCTATTGGGAACTCAAGAGAACTCACTACCAGGAAAACTACAAACAACAACAATAGACACTTGTTGTTACAATGCAACTCACACAAGAGTTCACTCTTTAGGCCTGAAAACCTATCTCTGCAATCTTCAACTCCAAAAGTGTCCAAAATCCTCTAGCATGCTCCAAAATTCACCCAGCCTTATTTATCTATCTCTAATGCTCTTTTTCTCTGCTCTTTGCTTATTGTTCATGTAAAAATCAATGTGTACAAACTTTTTGTTCTCCCCCTATGAATTTCCTTTATTTTCCAAAGATAGTTGACTTCTCACTCTGCCCAATGTTGATTGTACTTTAGCCCCCCCATGCCCTCCAATAATTATGGGATGTGACTCGCACACCCACCCTCTTACATGAGTTTAATGATTGGGCTGTCATACACTCAAAGGAAAATTATAAGTTATCCCGATGATATAACATTCAGAAAAATGGGTTGAATTAATACCCACAATTAATTCCCCCTTGGACCCCTCTTAGACACTCTCTCTCTTGTGTATAAATCATCCCTCATCTATGTCCATATCCCCTAATAGTTGGCATCACATTTTATTTATTTAAAAACAAAAAATACATTCGCATATTACAGTGCTTGGCCATAGCCACATTCATATCTACATTATGCATAAATTAAACTGGGAATTATAGTGGGGATGTTACAACGAATATAGAACGACACTTGAGCCACAAAGTCCCGATCGACCTTGGCAAGCCCCATCAAACTTACCCCAAGGCATCGAAAAATTTATCACTAGTTCTTTTAGCATATAGAGTTTGGGAGGTCACACCAGGTGTGAACTTCTTTGTAAGCCACCAAGATCTTGACAACTAGTAAATTGGGAGTTCAACTTTTATATTTAAAAATCATACTATTTTGTGCAAGCCAAAGCCTCCAAATGACATAACAAGGAAATGTAGAGAAACAAGATAGGACGTTCGACTAAATCCAATTTCTCATGCAAAGTTCTAGAGAATCCAAAGACCATTATCACAAACATTTTATCATCCATAAGAAATCTTGCCGAACCCTTATGGAAAAATCACAGGTAACAAAAATATGATGTACATATTCTAAATCATTTTTGCATAAAACACATGGGTTTGGACCATGCCAACATCACTTTTGGTAATTGTCCCACATTAAAATCTTATTTGATAAATCTATCCAAAAAAATATTTTTATTTTAAGTGGACAATCTATTTTCCAAATGGAGGACCACCACCATAATCATTCTTTACCGTGCACCTGTTCAGATAGTGCTTCATATCCTAAATTTGAAGTCAATATTCCAATTTCCTTTTTTGATGACCATACTATAGCATCCTCTCGATCTTGAAGAAATATTGCATTGTGCTTCAACATGCCAATATAGTTTTTCCATTCATCTATGTGATGATTATGTATGTTGAGAACCTCAAATGATTTCCAAGTTTGAAAAATCATGTACGAGGATTCCATATTAACTACTCTCTTAGACGAAGAAAATCGTTAGCATGAATATTACGAGCCAAGCCATCAGATAATCAAAAGTTAGCAGGGCATCCTACCCAAGGATCAAGACCAAGCCAARATATTTCACCATTGCCAATTTTCCATGCAACCCATCTGCCAAGAACTGGAAATACATTTACCAAACATTTCCATACTATCAACSTACCTTTGATTGGTTTAATCTCCAATCCAATCCACTCCTCAGAAATCAATGATGGAAAATACTTGGAGTTCAATTTTTTTTCCAAATAATGCATTGCTAAATATTAATCTCCATTAGCCTTTTTCTCCAAGATCCTGGCCAAATAGGTGAATATGTTTTAGGCACCAGAGCCAGAAAGGTAGGGTTGATAGCTTTCAAGGCCGTACGCAAGATGTGAGCCTCCTCAATTACCATAAGAAAACTTTACAAAATAAGTAAAAAAAACCCAAGTAAAACTTGACCGTCCCTATGTCAAGACCTAGGCTTTTGGCCTTCTTGAAAGATTGCAAAACACTGAGAAGATCTTCTTTTGTGACTGCTTTTTACAAGGAAACATTATTCTCTTGATCCACTATTTGAGGAAAAATCCTAATAATCTTAAATTGATACTCAATATAGGATCCTTCGGGTTCAAAGAAAAATTTCTTGAAATAGTTCTCTATATTTGAAGCTATATCAACAAAAGATGGAGCTCTAATCCTGTCCGCCCTTTGAATATCCTAGATAGTGTTAACAAAGCGACGAAACGATGAAAAAATTTAAACTTCGATTTCCTCCAACAAACCTTTAGAGATCTCTAATTCAACCAAGAATTTTTCCATATGCTTATCTTCCCGAGTCTCAAAATTTTCTTCATCTAATATAAACTTCTTGAGAAGATTAACAATATCATGCATGAACAGATTCATCCAAAGCTCAATAGGAAAACTAAGAATTAACACCCATATATGTTGATTAATAAAATATTCACGATGTGGATCGAAGGAAGGACGCCAACTCTTTAAGAGAAAACTAAAAGAACCCAAGAAGCAGGTCTGTGCCATAATAATCTCTAGATCCGAATAGTTTTTAAATTCAAGCACTGACCAACCATTTAAAAGGAAATGAAATTACATAATGTAACCAAGATTTTCCTTCCAGGAGGAATCACTATTTCAAAATATTTGTTACAATACCGACCTTCAAATAAAATTTTAAATCAAACCAAGTAATTCATTACCTTTCTTAAGGTTCAATAAATCAAATTTGGCCTTAGTGGAAGTTGTCCATTATCACACACACAATTAGAGAAAGAGTGGAATTGTGAGACCAAGTTCATCAATGACCAATTTTATAAAACACCTTGCTTCTTATGTGTAGCAATTGACATCAAATAAATATTAGTAGATCATGCCCATAAACATGTAATCTATATTTAACCTATTATTCTTAAGTCTTTTGATGAATATCCAAGTATATTTAAAATATCTGATTTTTGATATTTTGTACACGTGTTTTAGTGATATTTTATACATGTGTTTTAGTTCACATTTATTATGGTATTTATAAGTATTGTTTAATATGCTTAGAGGTCAATTTGCTAGATTATAATTTATTTGTAGAAGGGGACATATCAATTAGAAATTTACTCTTAAAGTACAATGTGAACTTTAGAAACTCATCAATAATTGTTATATCAATTAATTGCAAATTATTAAGACTCTTCAAATATAGTTATTATTGATAAAGTGATAAAAAATAGAGTTTCTATAAATTATTCTTCCATCTTGTAATCTCTCATGGTTCATTGAGCCTAGCAAAGATAGTAGACTAGATGTAAGTTTTAGATAAAGTTGTTGAAATGACCACCCCTTAATCATGGAATCTACACTAAACAAATCCTTCTTCACCTCTTCGTCATTTCCTCTATTTATTTTCCAAATAACATTAATATTTTTCCTATGATATGCAAATTGGTGAAAGAATCTTGTGTTTTCATCACCTTTTCCAAGTCAAATGGATTTTCTTTTTAGTCTCTAGAAAGCTTCTCTATTAACAATAAGTTTTCTCCTCCTTGATTCCAGCTTATAAACCTCCAATTTGAAGTCTTCTGATGGATATCCTACCACCTCATGATTGTATATTTCCCCTAGTGTTTCCTCCAATTGCAATAGTTTATGAGAATCTTTTAACTTATTCTTATGAACCCATACTATATGATATGTTTAAGATTTTTTGAAAAATCATATAACAGTTGATTCCCCTATATTACCATAAGAAAACCTCCAATTGTCCTTCACCTTCTTCACAAAATCCTCATCCTCAATTCAAGAAGGATTATACTTGAAAGGGTTTGAGAGTTCTTTTACCATATTTTTCCATTTCCAGAAAAATTGGAAGATGGTCATACCCTTTCCCTGTCCCTACCCATTGCCTAAATGTCATCATGTCATATAAAAATCCTTTTGATAATAAAAATATATCTAATATTTTTACTATTATATCATTCCCAACCCTCTTATTCCTCCAAGTTGGGCTTAAATTTACTAGTGCAACATCAAGTACACCACGAGCTTTAAGCCTTTGTATAAAAATTCTATCAAGGAGTCTACCTAGGAAGCATTTCCCCAAACTTCATACCTTCCTAAGGATAAATTGATCCCCCCCCATCATGATATTTCCACAAGAAATGACATTCAAATTGAATAAATTCTCCTAGTATAGAAAACTATCTTGGTAGGGCTCATATATGTTAAGAACCATAGGGCCCATATATATCAAGAACCAGGAATTCCTTGTCCAACCCTTGAGCATAAAGCACAATTCCTAGACTTGAATAAATATACAAAGAATTAGTACAAAGAAAAGATACACTCTTCCAACTATTCATAACACCACTATATCTTATTTTTGCATCAATAAATAAAACCCCCAACCCACAAAGGATTTCTTTAGGTTTGCTATACTTTTCCCACTATATCCCAACATTTTCTAGAGAAGGAGTATATCAGGTTTATTGAATTCCACCAATCATTTAAGAACATGTGTTTTGGAGGAACTTCTTAAACCTATACAATTAAGGGATAAAATAATCATGAATTCACCATGGCTTGGGGGTAATTTATCTAAGAACCCCCTTAATGGATGCTTGTTTTCCCATCAATGCCTCACTAACTACCTTTTCTTGTGCCATGGAGAGGTATAATTCCTACCCTGACCCTTCCCTTCCCTTCTGGAATTCATCTCAAGACCTCCTTCAATTTCACCACATCCTATCCCTATCACATTCTTTTTCTTTTGCAAATTATACCATGGACCTTTTGTTTCCTCACCACAATTCATATGCACATGGGAAACTTCCCTACTAAAAGGATAGTCCATTAAATTACATCTAATTTTAGATACATCACTAACCATTTCTTTGATAGTGTTAGGAACATAATTCTAATAGGACACCCTATCCGATAGGCCTTCCACCAAACCTATATCCCTAAATTTATTTATATCCCATCTTGACTATATTCCCATATCAAAACGATTGATTTGTGAAAGAGACATATTTAAGGGAGTCAAGTAAGATATAGTCTTACTCAAAGATTCTCGCAAAAACCCCATGTCCTTAGTCACTCCATCCTTTTTTAAAATAAGATTGAGTTCACTGTGAAGTTCCAATGCCTTTGGATCTACTACCTTAGGACCTTGACGATCCAACATACTGCTTCAAACTGATTGAATAAGGGGGAAACCTACATCCTTTTGCTTAGTTCCTGTCTCAAAGGATTTAGTTGATAATCTAAAGTAGAATTTTTCTCATTTCGATCTCTAACCTACTCTGATATGAATTAATACATCCATCCAAATTTAGTAGAACCCTATAATAATGCTAAATACAAAATCGGTAAGTACCCTTAACATATGATAAAATTATCTTTTCCATAAAGAAATGTATTTTCTTTGGCGCATACATATATTTTGAAACAAACCTAACATCAAAAGTGATGTTAGGTTTGTGATGAGTCATGTACTAGATACTGCTAACATGTTGTCGATACAGAGTAACATTCATTGGTGGCGTAGTACACTGGATAGTAAATTTGACTCCAAACTAAAAGGGGGTAGGACAAGGTTTGCAATCCTTCACAAAATACATTTGAACAAGGTCAAAAACATACTTACACTGTGAAATGACAATTCCATCATCTATTTGCAACTTGTATCCCAAGAAAATAATGCAAATCACTGAAATGGAAAAATTCATAAGTGCTCATGGGTTTATTCTTCATGTCAACAATCATATCATGATTACTTCCTATAAGAATAAAATATACAAAAAGGACAAGAATCAAAATATCTCTATTGACATGTTTGACATAAATATTAAGATATTTATAACAACAATGAAAACCAATAGAAAGAGTTTAATAATTTTATTATACCATGCTCTAGGGGCTTGCTTTAACCCATACAAAAATTCAACCAATGAATGAGTATAAAATTCATTTTGAAACAAAACAATGGCTTTGTGCCGTATAAATCTCCTGAGAAAAATCACCACTAAGAAAAGTAGATTTTGTATCCATATGGGGAATCTTTCACGAGAAACTAGTAGTGTGAAACAAAGCAATATGAATGGTGTCCATCTTGGAAATAGGCACAAAGGTATTGGTGTAATCATTGATTTTATTTTGAGATAATCCTTGTGAAACTAAGTGAGATTTATGATTCTCTATGCTTCCATCCAAAGAGAAATTGGTCTTGTAGAACCAGTTATAATTGATGGTGGTCTTCTTAGAGAAAAGATGAACCAACTCCAAAATTCAATTTTTCATCAAAGATTTGTATTATTATATGATTGAATCCTCCCATTCTAGTTTATCATGAGATTTTCATAAAACTAAGGATCACAAGTAGCCATGAATTTCACCATAAGAGAAAAATTGGCTTGTTGTCTTTTGTCAAGAAGAATCCAAGAATCAAAACTTGTAGCATCACGGGTCTCTGCAAAGCACTTGGGGTAGTGAATTTTATCCTTCAAATGAGATTCATATGTAATGGGAACATACATTGAAATTTATTCAACAACCTTATCAATTAATTTAGTATCTAAGTTATCCACATGTAAATTATTAGAGTAAACAATAATTGAATATAAGAAATGAGAGGAGGAAACCCTAAAGAAGAAATATTCTCTTCCAAAACATCCATCTAAATGATCACATCATTTATGTATGGATCATATAAATGGAACCCCTTTATTTCCACACAAATATATAACAATTATGCATTTGCGACTCTTGGGAACCAACTTATAGCATTAGAGCCGAGGACTCTAAAATTTGAAAAAATGTTGTTTTTTGCTAGTCTATGTTTCGTCAAGCGTGCCCACATTTCTTATAATTATTGGGGAAATGTGATTCAAGATATATGATGCACAAGCTATTGATTCAATGTAAAATTTTAAATCCTACCCTCTACTATAAAACATGCCCCATATTGTTTCAACAAATGTGTGATTCTTCCTTTTGATGACACCATTTAGTTGAGATATGTAAGATGTAGTGTATTGAAAAGTGATGTTAGACTAGGTGGTAAAGATTTGAATTACTATAATTTATGTAGTACTTGATTTTAAGTGAACAATCTATTTTCCAAATGGAGGACCGCCACCATAATCATTCTTTACTGTGCACATGTTCAGATAATGCTTTATATCCTAAATTTAACGTCAATATCCCAATTTCTTTTTACGATGAACATACTATAGCATCCTCTCAATCAGATTTCCTTGTGTTGTAACATGCCAATATAGTTTTTCCATTCATCTATGTGTTGATTATGTATGTTGAGAACCTCAACTGATTTCCAAGGTTGAAAAATCATGTATCAGGATTCCATATTAACTACATCTCTTAGGCAGAGAAAATCATTATTATGAATATTACGATCCAAGCATTCAGATAATCAAAATTTAGCTGGGCATCCTACCCAAGGATCAAGACCAAGCCAAAATATTTCACCATTGCCAATTTTCCATGCAACCCATCTACCAAGAACTGGAAATTCATTTACCAAACATTTCCAGACTATAAACCTACCTTTGATTGGTTTAATCTCCGATTGGATCTTCTCCTCAGAAATCAATGATGGAAAATACTTGGAGTTCAATTTTTTTTCCAAATAATCCATTGCTAAATATTAATCTCCATTAGCCTTTTTCTCCGAGATCCTAGCCAAATAGGTGAATATGTTTTAGTCCCTAGAGCCTTGGGATTTGCTAAACACAACCATTTGATTAGGGGGACACCTTCTTTTTCTTTTGGACCTATCCATAGAAATATGAAACACCTCTTTCTAATATTAACTAGAATGAATTTTGGAATATGCAGAATAGACAACCAAAAGACCATGATACTCTCAAGGACGAACTTAACAAGCATAAGGTGACCTCCAAGAGAAAGCCAACGATTGCGCCAAAAAAAATATGATCTTCTATCTTTTTAATAAGCCACAAACAATCCTCAAAGAGATAATTATTAGGTTTAAGATTAAATCCAAGATATTTTAGGCCCTTATCAAATGGACCCGATGGGACAGTAAGCAAATGGGAGACCTAGTGCTTAGTTTTTGGAGACAAATTATGAAAAATAAAGAGAGACTTAGTGTTTTTGGAGACAAA
The DNA here is from genome assembly GCA_010110895.2 of Picea sitchensis. Lineage (NCBI taxonomy): Eukaryota > Viridiplantae > Streptophyta > Pinopsida > Pinales > Pinaceae > Picea > Picea sitchensis. The sequence continues at coordinate 16,653 of SNQJ01S0016877.1, read as the reverse complement.
TTATGAAAAATAAAGAGAGACTTAGTGAAATTAATTTTTATCCTCAACATAGCACAATTAGTGAGGAACAACATATTGAGTGAAGACTCCAGGTTTCATTGTTTTAATTATCATTCCTCTAACCTACATTTCTAAAGTTTTCTACATTACAAGTAGGTGTTGTAGATTTGACAACAATCCTTAAATTGTGTTGATTCTAGAGATGTACTCATTATTATCCTTTAGGAGATATCCTTGTTTTGTTTCCTTTTGCTTGTTTTTTTGTTCCAGGAAGGTTAACAAAAAAGGAAGATGATTATACTTCAGACTTCAAAGGGAGTCAAAAATATTTGAGAAGGAGGAAGAACAAAACCATCATTAAGGAAATCAATGCAATAATACATGATCATAATATTTCCATGATTCTGTGGGCAGAAGCATGCATGCCACAATATATGAGTCCTCACCAGATTTTGAAGAACATAACTCTCGAACAAGCCTTCACCAGAGTGAAACCCGAGATTGAACACTTCAAGATATTTGGGTGCACAATATATTTTTTCATGTACCCAAAGAGAAAAGGTCCAAGCTATACCTTTTAGGGAGAAAGGATACATTTATGGGATAATAATGAATATTTGAAGACATATCAGATCTACATCCCTGGTCATAGACAGATTGAGACTAGCATAGATGTTTCTTTTGAAGAAGAGATAACCCTTAAAAGATCCATATAATCTCAGATGGATATTGAAAATGAGACAATACCTTCTCCCCCTTCAACAGTTCAGAGGGATAGAGACATTATTCCAACTGATCTAGTTTCTCCAGTTGATATGCCCATGGATATTGTAGTAGGGAATAAAATGCCTCCCTAGTCTTGAAAAATTTTGCAGGAGGCAGAGGAGAAAACAAGCCCCTCAAGGCACATCCCGAGAGAGAAAAAGATATTTTCTAGCTACCCCTCATTCATGAGCCACTTCATTGATTCTAAGCCTTCTTGTCATGAATAAGCGACATGTGAATAGGTATGGAAAGATGCCATGACAGAAGAATACCAATATATATTAAAGAATGATGTACAAGATATTGTTCCGAGACCAGAAGGGAAGTCTATGGTGACTTCCAAATGGATCTATAAGATCAAGCATGCAACTGATGGAAGTGTCGAGAAATAAAAAGTGATATCTGTAGCCAGAGGATTCCCACAAACAGAGGGAGTTGTCTATGATGAGACACTTGATCCATTAAGTGCGATACACCTCCATCCATACTACCATCCATGAGTTGGAAACTATATTAGATGGATGAATTCTTGATGAATTTGGGTTTCAGCAAGAGTGTTGTTGATCCAAATCTATATTATTACATTGTTGGTGACGAGAGCTTGATTTTGAAGAATTACTTAGGAAGCCATGTTGTTGGATACAAGCAAGATTTGAATTTTGATTTTGAGATAAAGGATCTAGGTATGATGCACTACTTCTTGGGACAAAAAAAAAAAGTATGACAGAGGATCGATGAGATTTTCCTAAGTCAAGGAAAATATACAGTGGCGATATTAAAGAAGTTCAATATGACAAAATGCAAATCCATACCTACACCAATGATGATGTATTTGAAGAAAATGAATGATGATGATTCATACCAGATTGATCCATAGCCGATTGGATCACTGATGTCTCTGGTCAACACCAGACCCAATTTATACTATGTAATGAATGTACATTAGTCAATTCATGAGTAAGTCAAGACAGACTCACTGGATAGCAACAAAGAATGTATTATGATATATATGAAGGCAAAATTGGATATGGCCTGCAATATGCCTCCAGTATGGACTTGAGTTTGTAGGGATATGACGATACAGATTGGGCAGAAAGTACAATGGATCGAAAGAGCACATTCGATTTTTGTTTTACCCTGGAGTTTTCCATGGTTTCCTAATGCAGCAGGAAGCAAATATTTGTGGCCTTGAGTACCATAGAAGTAGAGTATATAACATACATTTGAGAATATTTGTGTATAGGCTCATAAATGAGTATAACATTGATTGTGCGGGCGGTGGCTATAAGCTTCCTAACGGATTCACTTGATCATGAGATGGTTCTATGTGTGCGAAGCAGTGTGGCTTCATAAGCTTCTAACAGATTTACTTGATCATGAGATGGATTCTATGATTATAACCAAAGTTGTGTGAAGCTCTTTGAGAACCCTATGTTTCATGATATATTGAAACATGTTGAGATAAAATTTCATTTTCAAAGACATGATGTAGAGGAAAGCAGTACACATGCACTACCTTCCTACACATGAGCAGATTGCAGACATCTTCACCAAACTAGCTTGGTGAAGAATACCTCTCTAGTTGAGAGGGAGTGTTTATGACTACAACTAAGACAAAGTTAGAGTACTTCCGTGTGAGACTTTTCCTGATGGAGAATGCCTCCCTAGCTGAGGGGGAGTGTTGATGATTACAACTGCGTGAGACATTATCTAGGACACATACCTGAGAGAGAGCCCCTGAGATGGGTGTGTGGTTCTTATCTAAGACAAAACTGGAATGTAGTGATGGCCTCCTCCTTATAGAGAGTTGAGAATAAATCCAAATGATTCTCCTGTGTAACATAGTGAGAAAGGAGATCTGCTGAGTTGGGTGTGACTGTGGCTGAGCACAACGTGAATATGTGAATTCCCATGAGCTGGGTGCATCATCATGAGACAGAGATGAAGATGATGTATTAGCCTCCTCTAAGAAGAGAGTTGAGATGATGAACTCCAGATGACTCTCCTGTGTAATGCAGTGGGAAAGAATATCTGTTGAGTTGGACGTGCCTGTGGATGAGCACATGTGAACATGATCCTAGTGGATGAGCACTAGTGAGTGTGGTTCTCCTGTGAGATGTAGTGAGATAGAGATATGGACATCCCTATGGATTTTCCCCTAGTGGCTGAGAACTAGTGGGTGTATGATATCCCTTTCTATATTGTTCAAGAGTCAGACTTACCTGTAACCCTAATTGTAATGTAAAGGGTACAGATCGACCCCACCTTAATGTAATAGATAATTAATGTAAAATATAATTAATCTGGTTATTATTAATTATATTGTGAGTTAGAGAGGTCGACCTTGTTGTGCCAATAAACACTTATGTTGACATGTTCAGTCTAATATAAGTAAAGGTAAATTCTTCATTGAGGAATCATATCTTTTGTGTGAGTTTGGAAATTTCAGCAAGTACATATTCTTGGGAAAAGTGTGCACCTCTCTTGGGCACTAGTCTTCTAGGGTTTGTGAGCACCCTTTTTTGTGCTAGGTTTTCTTGGTGGTGGAGGTCTTTCTCTTGAAGAATATAGCAAAGGATTGGATGGGTTTTCTTCCCTTGTTGAGAAGGGTTTCCCAGGATACTTCTTGTGCATGGTGTTTCTTCTTGTGATCTTTGTTGCTGCAACAAAATTGTTTATGGTTTAAGTAAAATGCTAAATGAAATGAACTTCATGATTAAACCTTGCCTATTGAAAATTCAACAGTTTTGAGGTTTATCAAATTTGAAATGAAATTTGAACTTGAGTTGATGAATCTTTGAGAAATGCAACCCAAGGACACATTTCTCTCATCCTTCCACATGAATTTAATCGTGGTTCATGGAAATTGAATTCCACCCTGCACACTAGTACACTTGAGGTGGGATAATGGCAGAGTAGAGGGATAAGTGCTCGGACATTTCAAGTTGGTTGTTGATGCCTAGTAAATTGTTAAGTTGCTTGATTTGTTTTTTTATTTGTTTATGTCATCTATGGTTTGGTCTCTTTTCTCCTTAAATCTCTAATGCCAGTGAGAAGCATTTCACGCTCCCCTAGTCTTGGCTCTACGATATGATCTGTCTCTAGGACATCCAAATTTGGAGGTTTTAAGACATTTGGGTTGTGGAATTTGTGCGTAGGAGCTTCAATCCATTCTAGGGATCCTACGTTACAATCCATTGTCATCCCGAGAGCTTGTTCCCTTCCAGATAAGGTAAATTTAAGTTGTGTATATCTCATCAAAATCCAGGTTGGTCAAAATTCTAATACCCAGAATACATCCGTTGAACCTATCTATGGTTGTTTAGAAATTCGTTATTTCCTGGTAATTGTGGGTAAAGTCGGGATATTTTTGGGCATATGTTTTAGTGTGAATTCCTACTCTCTTCGAGAGAAGGCAATTTATGAATGTAGTTTTTTCCTCCAATTATGGGTTGGTCATCATTTAGTTTCCCTACATACAATATTTAAAGTTGTATTTTGTTATGTAGAATTTTGTTGTCTCTAGGTAGTTGTGGACAAACACTGGAGTTCTTTAGATCTATTTTATATAGTGAAATATTGGTGCCTTATCTTTGGGTTCAATGCTTCTTTTCATTTTCCATGTCAGGCTCTTCAATAACTAATTATGTCCTTTAGACATGGTATTTATGTCATTGGAACCTCAAATTTGAAATTCAGGTAGCCCATCATCACTGATGATTTTAGACTTGTTGGTGTAAATTGAAAATTTAGCCTTTTATGTAGGTATTCTCTATAGGTTTCTTCTGTTGATTCTAAGGCAATTGAATGGTAGAATTTGAGGGAGGGGACACCTCTTCATTCTATAGATTTTCTTGCCGATCCAAGTAAGAGAATTGGTCTCTTTCATTGACATCCTATTCATTTCTATCGCGCAAGTCTTGTCATTATGGATAACGCAGGAGCTTTGCAGATTCATGCACCACCATGAGGATCTTATTCAAGCCAACCGAAGTGATTTTCTCACACTCTCTTCAAAAATCATAGATATTGAGCAGGCCCACACTACTCAGATTGCTAACATCATGAATATCCTAGTGCAATAGAATCAAAGACTATATTCCCTTGAAATAGAATGCCATCGACTATGAGACTTCACACTCATATAGCACATGGACTCGTTAAGAATGGATTCCAACAATAGAAACATATAGAATTCCTACCATATTGTGCTAAAGGAGGATGAAACAATCCACCAATTGATAGATCCTATGGAAATTGAAGGACAAATCTCCCCTCAGTCTAATGAAGGGTAAGAAGATGTGGGTAATGCTCTTGTTTTCCATTAAACTTATGTGTTTTTGAGTTATTTGTATCTTAAGAATATATGTTAAACATGCCACATGTAGGCATAGTTGGAACTTTTATTTTGTAGTAATATGGAATCTTTTTGATGTATTCCTAGAGATTTGTCTTATCTTGCTAAGGATATCAAGAATCAACTCTATGTAACTTGCTGCAAGCTTCGACTGCGGCCTTTTGAACTAATACCAATTTTGTTTCGGTTAAAATATAAACAACCACATCAACAATATTATTAATACTTTTCATTAAATGTAATGTTTCACTAAATTAAGATTAGAATAAAACACATAATGAATCATTAATTGCATAACACTCCCCTTAGTATTGACTTTTTGTTTTCTTTCCTTTTTTCTTCTTATTTTTTTTTTTGATGGAAAAATCACAATTTTTATTATATTAAAAAAAGTTACATTCTACATAGGCCTTTCATCATTTCAAAAAATCCTTCAAAAGGATTCAAAGATATCAGGGCTAAAAAATACTCTCTAATATTAGAGATGAAAAAAACATAATCAGTCTCAAATCTTCACCAACAAAAAAGTCGACTGCACCTCAAAACATCAAAGATCATTAGAGTCCTACTAAAATACTTGAGCATATAAATATACTCATAAATGACCATAGTCCACAAATAAATAAGCATGTCCAGATACAAATTATATCCTTCCTCTATAGATTGCAAAATAAAAACCACAACCATCTTTAAAATTTTTTTTGATCAAATTCAGACAAGAGGCCAAATGACCTGTGCTTGGATCTTCTAGCTACTAAACTCCAAGTCCACACCTTCTTTAGGTAAACCATTTTTAGTTGAGTTTCTTTCCCTATATATGTGTTGATCAGAAATATAGGTGAAAAGTAGATTGCATAGTTAGAACCTCTTATCAAATTGGTCTTAACATAATTTTTTCTAACAAATAACTAGCCGCAAATCCCCCAAAACTTGAACCTTTTGTGCCCCTGTATTTGTAGCCAGTATAAGTGATAGTTTCAAAGCTGAAAAATCATTATAGTTGTTTGTTACTCTTCCTAATATTACCCTAAATTTAATCTAGTGTGAGTCTGATAAACTGGCTATACCCCCTGTTCCACAACACTGAGGCTCCCTTTGAGTTTCTCCATCGAAATAAATCCTAGCACCTAATTTATCAATTTATTCCACCACAATTTTCCTTGGAGGATTTTTTGAATTGAGCAAAGTTGTTAAGAATAGTCATGCTTTGGGAGGTGCACTAAATTAGAAGAATAATCTTATCTTCAAAAAGGTCGAAGCTCCTGGACAACCATATTCCCCGGGTCACAATCATAGGTAAATCCATGAATTTTTATCACTACCATATTTGAATCCCATAATCTAAGACTTTCCTTAATATATTTTCCATTCCATCTCAAAATGTGGTCAACTAAGATCACTAGCTCCTTCCAAGCTTGTAAGTATAAGAACAAAAGCATAATAAATGCAAGATTGACTCTTCACTTTCCTTACACAAGGGACACCTACTTACACCAACCTTGTTCCCTTTTTTGAGATTGTCCCAAGTGAGGGCTCTATTGGTTAATGCCAACCACATGAAAATATGAGATTTTAAGAGACATTTGTACTTCTAGAATTTATTCCACCACCATAATGCATCTTTAACATCTAGTCCTTCACACACATTCTTATACTCCAATTTTGGAATGTAAGACCACCCCATATTTTTCTTTGACCACAATGCTTCATTATCTTCATCTTTGATTCTTGCTTGACTAGCTCTAAGTTTGGAAATATATCCATTCCACAATATTTCCTCTTCTTCTTTGAGTCTAAGAAGGTTAATTGATTTCCACTCATGATTCTAGATTGAGGTAATGTTACCATCTTCATATTGAGAGAGAGTATAAATACCCTTTCCTCTAAGAGTATTGATGAAATGATTAGTTAGCTTTTATTCATCTCCATATCCCACCCATGGGTCGACACCAATTCTAATCCTCACCCTTTGCAAACTTTCCATATCGACCAATTCTTTATGAGATAAAATCTTGAAACAATAGCCTTCAAAATAATTGATACAGTTTTACAAGACTTAGCTAGAGATATTATCCAGTATTGTATTGATTTCAACTCTATGCATTTATGTGTTATTACATGATGTTGTAAATTCCTTCCATAAATTAGCCTCTAGACACTTTTATCAGATAAAGAATATGGAAATATAGGGATATTTGTTATGCCTAACCTCCCAGATCCTTGGGTCTTGCTATTTTTTCCCATTTAACTAAAGGTGTGCCATTTTTATCTTGGCTTCCAAACCATACAAATATATCACTAATTCTCTCCAATTTCTCTATCACACCTTTTGGAATAAATATCAAAGTCATCTATTACACTAGAATGGCTTCTAGCACCGATTTGACTAAAATAAACTTGCCTCCCCTAGAAAGTCATTGATAACACCATACAACAAACGTCCTTTCCACCTTAGCTATACACAATTCACAATCTTTCCTCCCATAATCATTAGGCTTTATATGAATCCTAAATACTTGAAACCACCTTGCGACTCAATTCACTGACATGGAAATAACTTTGAGAAAAAACTTATATCTTCGTCACATACTCCAACAAAATAGATTGTAGACTTCCATATATTTATCCTCATACCAATAGTTGTACATTGAAAATCAATAATATCCTTCAATTTCATTGCATCTCTACTTGATCCATCACATTACGATAATATGTCATCCACAAACAATATATGAGTCACTTAGCCCAAAGTAATTTTTAGTGGCGAATTATAGCTGAAATAATTATTTTAACGTTGGTGAATATTTTATATTATTTAAATATATTATATTTCGCCTTATCTCAAAACCCTATTACTATTTTTAGAGATAAATAACCAAACAATATATCGGATGATAAATCATATTCGTGTATTTTCAAGGGGAAAAGAGAAACCTATTTTCAAGCATAGGGGACACATTTTCGCCATTACCATGGGTTGTGTTTTAAAAAAAATAATCCATGAATATTTTTTGAAGGTAAACTATAGTTAAAATGCTAAATTTTTGGAGTTTTTTTAGGTTGGACGAATTATTATATTAAAATATAATTTTTGGCAATTAATTTTTTTTAAGGTGAAATATAGTTTTTTTTTAACAAAAGTTGGTGGATTTTTATTCAATAAAAAGGAATAGTCGAAATCACTTAGAACAAAAAAGAGAGCCAGATAGCATAACAAAGCTACAACTCTGACAGAGCTTCTAACAACCATAATTCCATCCTTCTACTATTACTTAGCCAAATTATAACAATACTACTATGCTAAACTATATAAATTCAGTAATAGATACCGTTAATACATGTTGTAAAACAAAACATACTCATAGAATTGCATCTCGATCCTTCCCAGTTCCATTTCTAGGCTTGTCACAATCCTTTGAAGATGCCACAAGGTCATTTAAGTTTGGAATTTGTGCCATCTCCGACAAAACCTTGCTGCCCATACTCCCTCCAGGGAGAGAATTCCCATGATCAACGTCCCTTTGAGCCAACTAGAATGATAGAGATTCAATTTAGCTTCTTAGACCATCAACATGATCATGAAGTTTCCCCACCAAGACCGTGTGCTGAACCAGGGTATCCAAAGAAAATGAGACAATTGAACTAAGAGAGCTGACCCGAATAATCAAATGTTGTCTTTCCTCAAATTCATTCTCCACCATTTCCTTGTCCTATTGCAATTCATTATCCTGTGAAGCCACATTTACCCAATTGCCCAGGATATGCAACAATTGAGCACAAAGAGAACTAAAGGATAAAATTATGGATCACCCTGATGTTGGATTACTGAGAGGGGGTGTGAATCAATAATAGAGCAATTTAATCATTTTTAACCATAAAATGCAAGTGTTATATCATTGTAGCATTATCATCCAATAATTTCAGAGTAAATAAACAATGAACAAATGAGAAATCATACACACACATAGTACACCAGTGTTCTTACGTGGAAACCCAAAGCGAGCGAAAACCACAAAATTCTTTTTCTTATATGTCTTTAAGAATTACATTCATTGGAAGCATCAACTTCCTTTGTTTTCCATCTGCAATTGGAATGAGGATCCAACCAAAAGGAGGCTACAACCCCTTATGTTCTCCTGCTACAACCATAAGGTGGCTACAACCACCTGTCCTTGCCCCATCCAACCTCCCTATCATAGAAGTAGAATGATGGAACCACTGTCACACTATCACTATGAGATATATTGATGTAAACATGTACCAATCAACCTGTACCAAACAACCTGTAAAAACCTGTACCAAACAACTTGTAATCAACCTATTTTTATAACCCTAAATTTGACCATACATGCATACCTATCATTAGGCCCTCTTACTTACCATTTTTTCCAAGCCATCACTGAGCAACTCTTCTTAAAAACACTATTTTTGAAGATGTACGCACCCGACACCATTACTTCTCGCGTATGTACAATAGTTTCACAATTAATGCCCGTGTATGTACGCTAGCTGCACCAATACAACCTGCGTATACTCGCAAAAGTTGTAAAAATTAAAAAGTTGCAAGGAATTCGTTGAGATTATGGGCTATTGGGTAGTTTCCGAATTGTCCCACCGCCTATAGCCTGTCACCCAACCGAATAACCATCCTTTTGTCATATAAAAGGATGTGTTGGGATCTCATTCCAAATCTAAGCATAAGAACAATGAAACTCTACCCATTTCACTTCCCCCCCTTGTCCCAAGAATTTGCAGCCACATTGTGAGTTTTGAGCCAGAATTCCCTATTCTTGCCTTTTTCCTCCATTTCAAGCCTAATCCATTCCATAGAGAGAGATGAAGAGGATAAAGATACATGGAAGAACATTTGGATCTTGGTGAAGAGGAGCCCAGACCAGGTTCGAGGAGTAGTCGTCGATCTCATTGTAAGTAACTTTGTGAGATTAATAAAAAGGAATACTTTTTTTGTCCTGAATATGACGTGTTCAATCTTTATGTTTGATTTGAATTTGATTATGACATCTAACCCACTAATTCATATATAAGATGCATGTTCATAGTTGTTTGTTTGTTTGTTTATGAATGCAGGTCATCCTTGGGAGGAGACTTGTAGTCGAGGAACAATCGAACGCAAAAGGATCGACACCGGACACAGAGTTTAGGGTAGAGTTACCAGATCTTTTTACTTTGTGTTTTATGCATGAATGTGGGGTGTATTTTGGGTAGTTTTTAAAAATTAGGAGACTTTAGATGGTTAGATCTGCCTACATGTTGAACCCTAGTGTAGTCTATAGGGGGTTTGTCCCACTATAGCACCTGTACCATAAACAAGTGCATCAACCATGCACCAACCTGTACCTCAACCTGTACCATCAACGAGTGCATCAACCATGCACCAAATATGTACCAATCATGCATCAAATACACATAAACTATGACTCATCAAGATGTACCAACATCATCAACTATACACCTCATGTATGTGCCAACTCATCAACTACTTGTCTCAACCATGTACCCGACATGTACCTCAACCAAAAGACTTCATCAATCCAAATATGATTTGTAAATCTGTAATAGACCCGGTGTTTATGATCACATACCTGCAAACTTTCCTTAAATTTAACAACAAGAGACTATCATTTTCATCAAACTTTACTTTAGTCTCACATGACTAATTTTGGATTAGTCAACAACCTTAAGTTGAAATAATCATAACTATGTACCTGTAATGAATAAATATATGAAAATAATACATAATGTTCTTCAATGTCTTTTATGAAATTCCTCCAGGTTTCACTGCTTGGAACCTCTCAGAAAAGGAGTTATTGCAAAAATGGCATACCTTGTTGAATTTTGGCTTATTCTAGAGAGCGAATTTGTAGAGTGTGCCCTGCACAAAATATTTTTTGTATGGATCTGAAAATGGTACAAAAACTAATACAGACTGTAATATAACCAATACATTTGGTATTACTAAATTTGGATATGTTATGAAGAATTTAGTACATTTTTACCCGAAACACCTGTTTTAGACTAGTTTCATGACTAGCCACAAACCCTATTTTCCACAGAGTGTAACTCCAAAATACGACGAACCACAAGCTGAAATTTTTATCACAACTACTTGGATATGTTTCCTAAATTTCCTACAGATTTCACGGTCTTAATCATTATAGAAAAAATTTATTGCAAAAATCGTGAGATGACCTGTAAATAACATACCTTAGAAAGCATCCTCAAAAGAATTTATACTCCCTTGAATTTCGGCCTTCTTTACTTCACCTTCCCTTTGAAATTATCCTTAGATATCCTTTGGTTACCTTAGTCACTTGTATATATTCAATATGCTCAAGTGTAATTAAAATGAGAGACTCTTGCCTCTTATTTATACTTTTATGTAGCTTCCTCAAGGGGTTACCTTCTAACCATCTTAAACCACTTTCCTTATTTTAGGGCTAACCCATTTATAACCACTTGTCCACTTAGTAATTTCTCCATTAAATTTATTATTTAAATAATTCCTTTTGTATCCACTTTGACTTATATTACACTCATGACTTCACTTTATTATTTAAATAATTTCTTCTTTGCAACCACTTTGACTACTTTGACCTTTTGGGGATTCTAGATGACTCATGAGGGTTCTCCAACTTCACATGGTCATAAATCTCTAA
>SNQJ01S0016876.1:130678-162154 GCA_010110895.2 Picea sitchensis | reverse complement strand
AAATATGGTACTACACATATTATAATATATTATCAAGGAAAAAACAAGCTAAATGAAATTTGGACATTTGAAAAAAAAATTACAAGTTAAATGAGTACATCAATAAAAAATAACATACTAACCTTGCAAGTTCAAAATCCGAGATATGTAAATCGAGAATTGGATTTGTTCAACTGGTGGGTGATGGAAAAAATAAACAACTCAAACAAAAGCCAAGAACAATGTCACAACTATAGCAATTGTGTCACAAAGTCTCTTGAAGTCACGTATATATAAATAAAATAGTCAACTAGTCGTTAACACCGACCAATGAGATAGGTAAAATTTGTGTCGCTATTGCCACGAAAGTTAGTCGCTATAGCGACGAAAATCCCAACTGGATTTAAATAAGATTTTCGTCGATATTGCGACGAACTTTCATGGCAATATCGACGAAAATCACGCCCTGTTTAAAAAAAATATGAAACTAGTTGAAGCGTGGAAAATTTTCGTAGAATAATCTGCCCATATTTAGTAGTGGTACCAAAATAACGTACTTAGAAATTGTGCAATCTAAGCAACAATCAAAAAGAAAAAAGAATAAAATTATAACAATCAAACAATCTCATTCCATAATTTATCCTAGGTAATGGACAATATATAAGTAAAATACAAGCATCTAAGATCTAAAACATAAGACAAAGAAAAGAATAAAGAAAAAGCATCTAAGATCTAAAACATAAGGCAAAGAAAAAAATAAAGAATATTCTATTATGCCAATGAAAATAGGACTTATAAACAACACCTCAATGATGGCTTGTTGTAGCAAAATGGGTTCCAAAGCCACTTCGAGTGAAAGGTCCTTTCCCTCCTTGTGTGCTCCAACTCGTAGAAGTGAAATCACAAATGTTAAAGAAATGAAGACTAGAGTGCAATATTTCTCTGGTGCAATTTTGACAGCATAACCTTACTATTGATCGTGGATGAAATGATTGACCTCAATGACTTTATTTATAGGTGAAACAATGAACATTCCTTTATAGCTAGCTTCAATGTGAATTGTCCCAATAAATTAATGAAGTGATGGAATGATAAATAAAGACTAGATCAAACCCTATACTTAGTAATAATGACTTGAAGATATTTTGAATCTATACAACTTATATAGAATATTTTTATATTCTATGTTTTGGGTAGCCATTAGCTTCTGTAATTGGACGGTAGCCGAAACGGGTCCGAAAGGGCAACGACTGTTCAATCCTAAAAAGGTTATTCTATTTATTTGAATTCTAACCTGAAACAGTCAAAGCTCCATAGATGGGGTCATATAATTTATATTATAAATTTCGCAAATATTTTGTACGTCGGTTCTCTCCAGAAAATCAATTGTGTCGTCATTCTCGTTCATCTTCGAAGTACAGTGTTGTTTTTTCCCGTTTTTAAAAACATTCTTAACGTAATTTAAAACAGAAATCTGAGGTACTCTTTAAACCCAGAACGTGGATTTCTTCTTGTATTTTCTACCGGACTTCCACTTCTCCTGTATATATTATTCAATGCTAAAACCACGAGGTCGTCTCATGTAACGACAAAGAGGAAATGTAAACCCTACATTATCGCAATCTGAAAAACGACAAAAACTAGAAAGAAAATTCTCCATGAAAACGAAGTACGTGAGCAGATTAGATAGAAATCAAAATCAGAGATCAAGTTGCTTTCAATTATATAAAGTAAGGAGCACAACGCCATTAGCTCCTGTAATCAGATGGTACCCCAAACGGGTCCGAAAGGCCAACGACGTTATTCTACTCATTTGATTTCTGCCTTCAAACTGTCAAAGGTCGATAGAAGGGTTACCGGGAAGTCTTCGGTTCGAGTCAAGTCACCGATTCTAATAGAATTCTACTTACCTACTTTGTGTTGTCTTGGTGATTTTTAGAGCAGATTTATGTGGTCGAATTTTAGCTAAAAACTTCATGTTTTAAAAGTTGTACGTTAAAGATTCTACGAAATGAAGATTTTTTTGGTGATATTTGCTTTTAATCCGGCAATAAATTGTTGGATTCTTAGATTTAAGTGATTATTTCTGTAAAATCCCAGTGCCTTCCAAGTTTTTCAGCATGCTGAATCTATTTCTGCATTCAGAAATGGATTCTGAACAACAAAAAATAGTGATTAATGTAAATTTATATCCCCAAATTTTTGTTATTTAAATTACATTTCTGAATCAAACCGAAAAAATCAAACTTACCAAAATCAGCTTGCCAAAATCAAACCTAAAAAATCAAACTTTTAAAGAAACAACAAAAAAGTAAAACTTTTAAACTACTATTATTGAAAATAAACTAAAACTGAGATTTTGTATGATCCATTCTCTTCTAAAATTAAGATTAATTTTACTTTTAATTTAGTAATATTATTTAAAATCTGATTTTAATATAATCATTTTCATGTATGATTATGTTAAATCAACTTTCAAAATTGATTTCAAGTTGCTTATAGAGAATGAAATGAAATTCAGATTTGTACTTTTATCTTAGAAAAAAAATAACATAAAGACAACCTAGACAACCTTAAAGTACTTTTCATAGAAACATAACACAAGCTGCTTTATTTAGTAAGTAGTACATTTAAACCTCAAATCTCAAGTGGATATTAACCAATAAATCCATCTTTTAATTTGCACAATCTCATAATATTTCATCTTTAAAATTTCCACTGTGGGATTGATGATGATGATGATGATGATGATTAACGTCTACTAAGACTTAATTGGTCTATGAGACCTTAAGAGGGTAAGTGATTACTTGTGATTCTTTAGAATTTTGTTAAAGCATTAAGAGAAGATTTCCAAGATCACCATACTTTTGTTGAGTTAAGAGGTTAGGAAGGCTGGTAGTGTGATCAATATTTTGAAAATGAGATCTAATATGGGTATAGACTGGACAATCTAAGAGAAATTGTTTTTCATCTTCAACCTTCTTAGTGTCACAAAAGTGACGCACTCTTTCATCCCATAGCGTTTTAGGAATTGACCAACGCCCAGTTTCACTATGGAGCTCGTGAGAATTTGTTCTTATCTTAGAAATGCTTATTTTTTTCTTTACACTTGGCAAAACAGATAGATAATTTTGAATTTTGATCTTCTAGATTAGGGTTGATTACATCTTTATAATACCTTAATTTTATTTTTCCCTCTAATTCTTTATCACACCACATTTTTTCCTTAAACTTTGATTTGGTGTTTTTTTTAATAGTATCTTTATTCTGCAAAATGGTTTCTTCCATGATTCCCCAATAGTTTAGCCAAGACCAGGCGTCTTTATGCCATCCTCGCTTGAGTCGATGGTGGTTATGACTTGATTTTAAAGCAATTTTAGGTAGCCTCTTGTCTTCCATGTTGTTTAACTTGTTCTTATACATTAGGTATCTAGTCATAGCCATGCTTTCAATGCGGGAGAGGTTTGTTTCTACGAGGAGGATGGGATAGGGCGTATTTCCTTTAATTTTGAGATTATAGGTTATAAAATTCTTTTGTATTTGCTCTATCTTTCTCCAGGATTCATGAGAGATACTACAGCCCCAGACTTCACATCCATAAAGAATAAAAGGTGTAACAAGAGTCTCAAAGAGGAGTTTCTTCTTATCCCAACTCCAAAGATCTGATTTACAATTGTTTTCAAACCCATAATAAGCTTTCCATCCCCCAATAATCCTTTTCTCAATGCTATAATTCCAATTGAGCTTGTGGTGAATATCAATTCCAAGATATTTGTATGAAGTCACTTCCTCCAAGTTGTTGTTGTCATATACAAATGTATCATAAGGGATTTTATTGGATTTAATAATCATGACCTTAGTCTTATCAGTATTAACAGTCATACCCATAATGGAGCAAAAATCCTTGAGGATTCTTAGTTGGTTTTCAAGATCACGGGGACTCCTTTCCATAAGAACAATATCATCGACATAAAGAAGAAGATTGATGACTATACCAGTGAGAGTAGGGCCGACACAACCTGCTTTTTCCAAGCATTCTTCTAACTTATCAATGTATATGCTAAAAAGGGTAAGGGACAAGGGACAAACTTGTTTGACTCCGATATTGCAGTTAATCTCTTTTGATTAGCCTTCGGTGTTTTTAAAATTAGCAATAACGTTCTCATACATCCTTATTGCAACAACCCTCAACTCGAGAGGCACTTTTATCTCTTCCACCCTATTCCAAAGTTTTTTTCGAGGAACCATGTCAAAATCTTTTCTAAAGTCAACAAAACAACAACAAAAATTGGTTTTAGTATTGTGGAACTCCTCTGCAATGATCCTAAAGGTAACAAGATGGTCCACAGTTGAATGATATCTCCTAAACCCGGCCTGGCCTTTAGCTCTTTTACCGTGAATTTCTAGCCAAATGCTAATCTTCTTTTCCAAAATAATTCCATAAAGCTTGGCTAAAATCGGACTAATCATAATGGTCCTATAATTAGAGGGAATGTTTTTATCCCCATTTTAAAAATAGAAACAATGAGTCTTTGTGTCCAGGGTTTAGAGAAGACCTACTTGACTGCTAAATTGAAGAGCTTGTGTATGTGAGGGATAAGGATTGGCCCTCCGATTTTAAAAATTTCATCTTGGTAGCCTTCAATGTCCTTAGCTTTCCCATTTGCGAGCCGCTTAACCCTGAACTCTATGTCATCTAAAGAAAAACTTCTTCCTTTGTAGGGACAATAGGTTGTTCAAATGTGAGTGTGGGAACTATTGTTCCAAATAATTTACACAATTTCATTCAAATGTGAGTGTGGGAACTATTGTTCCAAATAATTTACACAATTTCATAATATTTTATCTTTAAAATTTCCACTCATTGATTGATATAATTGTTCAAATCTGCTAGTGAATTTGGAATTCCCCATAATATTAAATTTATTTGATAATCAACATATATATTTAAAGAAAAAATAAAATTTTATTTATAAAAATAAAATTACAATATAGCTGATGTTGCATACATTCAAAAGAGCATTTTTAACAGTGGCTATAGTTTTGTTCATAAGTCATATCATCCTACTATGTATAGTGTTTTTTCAAGAAAAATAGATTTTACAAAAAGTGTGCTTTCATCTTCTAAAAAAATAACCAGAGATATACACTTTCACAATCTTATCTTCCAACATTATTTTCTTTACAAAAAAAATAGAAATATATAAGGAAATAAGCATAACTATATCTAGGACTTGTGTTCTTAATCCATAGTGTTTCCTTCTGGTTGAATAGTTACCATCCAAATTCCTTGGTGAAGCTCTAAATCGACTTTGGAGTGTTCGTCACAATCTTGTTTTTGTTCCTATAGATGTGTGGAAAATATATTTGTGAGAATGTTGGTAGCACTTCTTGTGCTTCATTAAAGAGAGGTTATAAAATAAAGTTTATCAATGTTATTTCCTTGCACATCCACTATATAACAAGTAGGGAATCACCATATATTTGATGAGAAACTTTTGTTTCTTTAACCAATTTTAAAATCACTTTTAGTGCCATTAACTCATAGAAATGATTTATTTTCGGCTCAATTCCATCTTTGAAATTTAAACTATGATTTTGTGATAAAAACATCATTCCTTCCACTCCACCCATAGGTGGAGTCCCTTGAGAGGCACCATCAAAGTATTCCCATGGTACGTTCATATCTATTATCTCTTCCAACCAAGTGATGATTGTTTCTCTTAAGGTTGAGGGAATGCATTTAGTGTGTTTAAAGCATGCACAACACTTTTTAATGGTATAGTCTATTTTCCTTCAAATAGTTTTAGGTTTTTGACCTACCATGACCTTAAAGTCATAACAACATTTTCACCCAACCAAACATTTTGAAGCCCTATCATCTTCTCCACTTCCTTTGTAAAAGAGAAAAACATAATGACATGCACATTTTTTTCTTCTACTTTGTAGCATAGACCGCGCCATCTAGAACCAACATAGGTCATTTTTTGTAGGATGTCCCATGTAGGAGCTTTATTGTTTAATATCAAGCACATATTTTTTTTATTTGGTTGGGCATTTTAGTTTCCATAATATTTTCCATCACCATTCATGTTGTTCCTCTATTTCTTCCTCGTCAAGTGCTTTATAACCTACTTTTGGCACATAATCCATCCCTAGATTCGCCTCGTTGATAGAAATCAAAATAACAGATCAAGTTGCTTCCAATTATATAAAGTAAGGAGCACGACGCCATTCTGTGTTTTTAGTAGCCATTAGCTCATGTAATCAGATGGTACCCCAAAAGGGTCTGAAAGGCCAACGATGTTATTCTACTGATTCGATTTCTGACTTCAAAATTTCAAAGGTCGATAGAAGGGTCACCGAGAAGTCTTCGGTTCGAGTCAAGCCACCGTTTATAATAGAATTTTACTTACCTACTTTGTGTTGTGTTTTTTCATAGTAATTTAGTGTAGATTTATGTCATAGAATTTTAGCCAAAAAAAACTATTTTGTAAAATAGTTAAATAACACTCTTTTCTTTTCATAACTGTGATATTGAAAATGGAGTTGGCTAAACCAAACTCCCCAAAAAACAACCAAAAAATAGAACGTTTAGACTATTTTTATTGAAAATAAACTAAAATTGAGATTTGTGTGATTCATTATCTCTTCTAAAATTAAGAACTTTTTTTTTTTAATTTTACTTTTAATTTAATGATATTATTTAAAATCTAATTTTAATATAATCATTTTAATGTGTGATTATGTTAAATCAATTTTCAAAATTGATTTCAAGTTGCTTATAGGAATGGAATTCATATTTTTATTTTTTATCTTAGAGGAAAAAAAAAAAGCATAAAACAATCTCAAAGTACTTTTCATTAGAAACATAACACAAGTTTTATTTAGTAAGTAGTACGTATAAACCTCAAACCTAGAGTTACGAGTGGATATTAACCAATAGATCCATCCTTTAATTTGCACGATCTCATAACTTTAAAATTTCCACTATGGGATTGATATAATTGTTCAAATATGAGTGTGGGAACTATTGTTCCAAATAATTTACACAATTTCATTCAAATGTGTGAGTTTGGGAACTATTGTTCCAAATAATTTACACAATTTCATAATATTTTATCTTTAAAATTTTCATTCTCAATGATATAATTGTTCAAATCGGTTAGTGAATACTATTATTGGAATTCTCCATAATATTAAATTTATTTGATAATCAATTTTTAAAAGAAAAAGTTTCTAATTTTATTTATAAAAACAAAATTACAATATGTTAGATGTTGCATGTATTCAAAAGAGCATTTTTAACTGTGGGTATAGTTTTGTTCATAAGTTATCTCATCTTACTATATATAGTGTTTTTTCAAGAAAAATAGATTTTACAAAAAGTGTGCTTTCATCTTCTAAAAAATTAACGAGAGATATACACTTTCACAATCTTATCTTCCAACATTGTTTTCTTTACAAAAAAAAAGTAATATATAAGGAAATAAACATAACTATATCTAGGACTTGTGTTTGTATTCCATAGTGTTTCCTTCTTGTTGAATAGTTACCATCCAAATTCCTTGGTGAAGCTCTAAATCAACTTTAAAGTGTTTGTCACAATCTTGTTCTTGTCCCTATAGATGTGTGAAAAATATATTTATGAGAATGTTGGTAGCACTTCTTGTGCTTCATTAAAGAGGGGTTATAAAGTAATGTGTTTCAATGTTTTTTCCTTGCACATCCAGTATATAACAAGTAGGGAATCACCATATATTTGAAGATGAGAAACTATTGTTTCTTTAGCCAATTTTAAAACTACTTTTAGTGTCATTAACTCATAGAAATGATTTCCTTTCAGCGCAATTCCATATTTGAAATTTAAACTATGATTTTGTGATAAATACAAAATTTCTCCTCAATTCCATATTTGAAATTTAAACTATGATTTTGTGATTAAAAACATCATTCCTTCCACTCCACCCATAGGTGGAATCCCTTGAGAGGCACCATCAAAGTATTCCCATGGAATGTTCATATCGATTATCTCTTCCGACTAAGTGATGAATGTTTCACTTAAGGTTGAGGGAGTGCATTCAGTGTGTTTAAAGCATGTACAACACTTTTTAATGGTATAGTCTCTTTTCCTTCAAATAGTTTTAGGTTCTCGACCAACCATGACCTTAAATCCATTACAACATTTTCACCTAACCAAACATTTTGAAGCCCTATCATCCTTTCCACTTCCTTTGTAAAAGAGCAAGACATAATGACATGCACATTTTTTTTCTTCTGCTTTGTAGCATAGACTGTGCCATCTAGAACCAACATATGTCATTTTTTGTAGGATGTCGCGTGCAGGAGCTATATTGTTTAATATCAAGCACATATTTTCTTTTTATTTGGTTGGAAATTGTAGTTTCCATAATATTTCCCATCACCATTCATGTTGTTCCTATATTCCTTCCTCATCAAGTGCTTTATAACCTACTTTTGACACATATTCCCCTGAAGGGTTTAGGGGCCATAATACTTTATCATCTTCCTCTCTGATGTTAACATTTTTGTGTTTCAACAAACCTGTGTATCATTTCCATTAAGTAGCAAACTCTTCCACAATACCACTAAACCAAAGGGTAACCAATTCTCATTGAAGAATATGTCCCAATAATCCAATCTGTCCATGTATAGCCCATATACATTTAGAATTGAAATTTATTTTCCAAGATATAGAGAAAACAAATCCATCCCTAGTCATGAAGTAAAATCCCATGAGTTAGAAAGGATAAAAGATCACTTATTCCACCTAGTAATGTTCACCCTCAACCTCCTTATAGAATCAAAATAGCTAAATTCACAATGTGTAAATTTTTTGACAACTCTTGAGTAGTTTTCTCCCCGTTAGTGATTAGTTCTTGAAGAAGAATGATATTGCCTCTATTAGTTTTTTAAGGGCCGGGATTTTTGAGGGGCTAGCCAACCCTTGAAAATTTAAGGTCATCATAATCATTTTAAACTCTCTTTAGGTGCATTTTTTCTAAGAGCCCCAATTAGTGACAATTTCTTTCCAAATTTTATTTATGAGGAAGTTTGTTTTGTGCTAAGGACATAAATGACTCCTTCCCCTATGAGGGACTTTTTCCTTTTAATCAATGTGACCTAATCCCTCTTCCACTTTCCCTAGGAAATCCAGGGTTCCTTTTACCCTTAGTCTAAGTTTATACTTCGACAATTCAATTGAAGGGAGGTTTCTATTGTTCTCCATACTTTATGAAACTACGTTAATGATGCCCAAGGGCTTTGAACTTGAGGTCCCTTCTATCGGCCCCTCTTCTACCCTAGGTATATGGATAAGTGGAGGAGGGTTATGTACATTTATTCCTGAGAGACTGGATAGGAAATTCTTTGAAATTTCAATATTCTTATCTCTATCATTCAAACCCCATGTCCCAAAAACAAGATTTTCATTAGATTTCCTTTAATACAAAGAAGGAGAAAATGAAAGCTTACCAAGAATAAGAAATTCTTCCTTTCTTATATTTGAAGCTTCCACTGACTATTCCTTAATATATCTAGTGTCTGATGATTGAGGTACAACTCCCAAAATCACCTCCTTTGGACAATTTGCAGTCCCAATTTCACCCAAATTCATCTTCATCCTCAAATTTATATCCCTCCCCACTAGGACATCCTTGTCATCTTTTGAAAGTGACTTCAATGCCCAAATATTTCTTTTGAAAGTGAGAGAGCACTCAATTACTAGGTGTCCATAGCAATGATAATGACCACATAGTGACCATTATCCCATAATGCAAGAAGCTTGGTTTATTAGAGGATGCAAACTTTGTTGTACCGACAAGCCTAGTAACATAAAGCAAAGTTTATACCATCCCTTACCTAAACCCATTATACCTTGGGCTAGCATCTCCATGGATTTTGTGGGTAGTTTGCCAACAACCAGGAAGGGACATGACTATTTGTTTGTGGTAGTTGACAAGTTCAACAAGATGTGCATTATTATGCCTTGCAAAAATACCATCAAAGGACAAGAAGAAACACGCATCTTCTTTAAACAGGTCTAGGTGCACTTTGGGATACCAAGGAACATCATCTTAGATAGGGATACCATATTTCTTATTTCCTTTTGAACTATAGTTTGGGATAATATGGAAACCAGGTTGAAGAGATATACAACTTACCATCCAGAAACATATAGGCAAACATAAGTAGTCAACAAGACATTGATTCAACTTTTGAGGGGTTACAATTAGAAGCATCTAAAGACTTGGGATAAAAAAATGTTTTATATTCAAGACTCTTATAACATGGCAATCCACACTTCTACTTGCAAGTCCCCTTTTGAAGCTTTCTTTGGGTATTTTCTACCTTCTCCCTTGGATGTTGTATATGGATAGAAAGGAGAGTGATAGGATTTTGTATATGGATAGCAAGGAGGAGTGATAGAGGACATCACAGAAGATGCAATAAAAGAAAAAAAAATGTTGTTGAAAAGATTAGGCAGATCCATTTGCAAGTACATGAGACATTGAAGAAGTCACATGAAAAGTATAAGGCTCGACATGATCAAAACAAAATTAAGAAAACATTCAAGGTGGGAGATAGATTTTAGTTGCATCTAAACAAAGAAAGGCGACAAGGTCCTAGTAAGAATATCAAGGCTTTGTGGTATGGTCATTTTGAAGTATTGGAGAATTTGTGTGATAATGTATACCTAAAGACTCAGTGTAACCCTATATATGCACATTTACTTAGTAGCGAATGTGGAAAAATTTAAACTTTATGAGCCTTCCATGCTGGATCAAGAAATCGACGAGAAATTCCTACCAACAATAGAGAACTTGGCACCAAAATCTAAGGTAGAGTTGGAAGAAGATGCCATTTTGTAGAAGAAGTATATAAACATTGGATAGGGGTAGCATGAAATCCGGTAGGTTGGGTTGAAATGGAAACTTTCAGGCAAGACCAAATGGTACTCTATGGAGAAGGTAAAGGAAAATTTTCCTCACCTCAATTAGTAAAAAAATTTGGGGACCAAAATCCTCCCTAAATAGGGAGGTATGATATGGTTTGGATAGTTATATAATTTGTCATCCATCTTGGTACTTTCTAGGTGGAAAATTGGAGAAATTGGCTTGTAAGGCCTATTTTAGGGGCATGCCTCAGTTTAGCAATTTGGGGTCCGAAAATTTATTGAGCCAGTTTGAGGCATAAAATGAAAAATTTTGGGGTCAAAACTTTGTGATAGTATCTCCCAAACCCTCGAATCTATTCTACATATTAAAATCTTTCCAATGGTGAAAAAATCACCTCAATTGGAGTTTGTAAGCTCCCATAAGTTGACTTACCTTGTTGACCACCATGGTACCAAGTGGGTGTCATGTTATCCCCTATTACTCACACATGCAGGACTAGTCACATGTGTACTTTCAAGAACATTCTAGAGGGTCCAAAACCCTAACACTAATTGAGGTCCTCATCTAGCCATAGAGGATTACGGTTGGAATCATTGCTTAAGATAATAGCTTGGTTAGTTATTGTTCTAGCATTAAAGTCTCCTAGCAAGAGGATATTGCCTTCCTTTCCGAGACTATAAATATTTTATTTTAAGCCATTGTAAAGACAATTTTTATCTAGATTGTTTTTCTTATAAAGGGTAGAATTAATATGCGCAAAATAACATATTGTTATATAAATCTTCTTGGCATTAATATCTGAAATCTTCATCCACGTGTATTTATTGAAAGGGTCTTTTTGGTGAAGCCTAATATATAAGGAAAAACATTGTTCTTTATATAACAAGTTATGCCTCCAATCCCCTTTAAGTAAAATCTCTTGTTCCATAATGAACACAAGACAAAGTTGCTACCCATGCTAAAAGATTTACTTTGAGAAAAAAAATGATTATCGAGGTCACTGTGACATAAACACGTAACAACAAATAAAGCCAGTGAAAGTGTAGTGATCATTGATATTGCACAGAATCGTTTTGATTTTAAAACATAGTAGTCTAAATGTTCTACCTTTTGGAGGTTTTTGGACAACTTTTTCCATTTGATTTTGCCCGAAATTCGGTGATGAATGGTTGGATCTGCATATTTGAGTGGCTAAGTTTGTATAATCTGAGTGCCCGAGGGGTCTGAAACCATTTATGCATTCAAAAAGATAATTTAAACAACAAAAAATAGAGATTTTGTCCAAATTTACATCTCCAAATTCCAGCCAATTCCTACCAAAAAACCCCAAAAATAGAACGTTTAGCCAACACCTTATAATGGGGGACGAGTCTTTGGCGTTATAGTGTGGCCACACTTTCGCATATGAAAGGGTTTGTTTGCACGTTTACTATATAAGGGTTTGCTTTAATATTACATTTACTTTTTTCGTACACCATCGTACTCTCAAAACAAAAGGTACACAATGAAAAGATATATAAAAATGGAGGTTGTAACCTTTGCCTTTAGGTAATGCTTATAAATAAAAAATAAAAAATAATATTTGAATGTTTGTGTAATTAAATAATAACGGTGATTTATTAAAAAAATATCTTTCATACATCTTTCACGAATTTACTCGATCTTTCATACATCTTTCACGAATTTACTCGAAAGCCATCCACGAATCCCCATAATATTTTCCTTGGAAATGTGTGCATTCCAAGAAAAAATGCAACAATAACTTTATTTCAAGAAAAAATAGTGTTATTGCATTTCCTAAAAATTCAAGGACAAAAATAATTAGGTCTTGCTTGTACTTCTTAATCAAAAAGTTAGATTTAAAATAGTTCATAAGCTTGGGATTTATAAAGTCGTCACTGAAACATCATATATGTCATAAATAAAAAAGACCATGAAAACAAAAAAACAACAACAAATGAATTAAAGCAAGAGGTTAATCTTCCTCAAGTCACATGACTATAATCCAAGTCACATAGTCAAATAGTTGTCTTTGAGGTAAATATGAGTTAACCTCATCTTTAATTTTAGTTGGATAAAGAACGGTCTTCTTTGACATTTCTATTACTAGTTCATTTAACTCATGGAAAATATGATTGCAAATGGAGAAGTCCACTTACTTACTCTCTAATTTAGGTAATAAAATGGGATAAGCTAATAGCTCTATATATATTCATTCAATCATCTAATTTGATTTTAATTATTGTTGGGCAATCTTTTGGCTGATTTCTTGGGGTAAAAGTTGTTGCTATAGAAAAACACTGCTACAGCCACTTGGTTGTCATAAACATACTCTGAAAGCTCATCTGTACAACCATTTAAGTACCACTAAAGTTGTACTGAAGTATTGAAATTTATCTACACATTTTATGCCTCGTGTTTCAATTAATATTTGATACTTAAGTGGTTAAATATGCAATAGTTACTTGAATTAATTATTGATATACATTTATGATTACCGATGTAATTAGGGACAACAAGCTTAACTTGCTTGTCCACCTAACATATTACATGCAACCTTGGCTTTTCTTGTGTCTCGGGCAGGTACAATCATCTTTTTAGGTACCCAAAGACTTGGCAACTTTAAAACCTTCCGGAGATAAGTCATCAAAGCTACTTTCCTTTTCCTTTATTGACATTTAGGGGATACTCCTATTCATTCCCTTTCATCCTTCTCAATCCCCCAGGGTCACCAGGATCGCCTCCCTAGAGTGACCTAGTCACCCTTGAAGTGTGGGACCTACGTCGAGGTGACATTAGGTGTAGGATTCCCAAGTTGTAGCACGTTCTTTGTGGTTGGGTTGGGCTTTTCCCAACCTACAACTTGCACTATAACATTTTGGCGTTGTTGTCGGGGAAGATTTTGAATCTTCTTTGTACCCTAACAACACTTTAGTAAGCTATCCCAAAGCCTTTCCCTCAACTTACCTAGGGACTCCACCCAAGGGACGTTCCTTTTCCACCTTTCTTGATGAGTTCATTTTGAAGCTCATCTGGCGACTCCACCTTCTGAGAACCCACCTTTCCCTTTTTCCCCCTTTCCATCCTTTGATGAGCCTTGGTCTCATCTGGAAACTCCATTGAGGTGTCCTTTCAGTCAATGGAAATATGGCATCATGGGATGAACCCCCATCCATAAATTGTTATGCCTCGAAGAATGAACTTTTACAGATGGAAAAGGAAAAGGCTGCCAATAAAGTTGTTGAGGAAATGATGAATCTCATAAGAGAGTTGTTTCCTGCCCCTGGCAATGAAGAAATGTTCAAAGAACAGACATATGAAGAAAGTTATCAAGAAGAGAACATAATGAGATGTGACCCTTTCGAAGACATTGATGATGATTTATTCCATGACCTTGAAAGTGAAGAAGTATTAGAGGAAATCTTGGATATGATAGATCCCCTTGAAGAAAATCAAGCAAAGAACTATGCACTCAGAATCAATCCTCTTGTGATGAAGAGGCGATGGAGGGGATTGTCTATATAAAGAAAGAAGAATTATGATAAAGCACAACATATTGAGACATCACTATCTTTGATCCCACTTGATGAAGGCGAGGTTGTCCAACCTTGTCCACCTCCTAATGTTGAAGAAGCGATCAGTGTCAATGATGAAGAATTTGAATGTCCAGTTGAAGACATCCATGCCTCTGCTCCTCCTGCACACAAAGATGAAAAAATGGTCATTTTCAGTTATATTGGTCATCTTATGAAAGTACCCTTCAATATGGTTAATGAGCCTATAGATACTTTCATAGAGATTGGAAGATGCAGATGGGATCTTAGTTGCCTCAAATTTGATAGAGACCCCATTTATGACATTGAGGGTAACTCTTAGGCAGAGGGGGTGTCATCATCATAGGAGTGGTCCTCATACATATATGATTCAGATGTTCGACAACCTGGTGATGATACGGTTACATTTTTGTTCCGTCCCTTCAAGGATGACTTGTCATAACATACTCAGAGTGATCTCTAGTCATCCTTTGGTACATACTCTTTTGAGGATGCATATTTTTTTTATAAGGACTTCCAACCATTGTGCTTAGATTTTGAAAAATACCAGGATGTGGCCACCTTAGAGCAGTCAGAGGTTCATTCTTTAAAGAAGAAGTATTTTCATCTTGGAGATTTCCATGGAGATTCACAGGGGAAGAGGCAGTGTTTTTCTACAATTGAGATTGTTCCTTACCTCTTACCCTTTTCTCTAAGAGACCATGAAGTATTCTTTCAATATCTCATTTCCTCTCAGCCCTCAACACGCAACGATTCTTTATGCGCAGATGAAGATGAGCCTTCGTCTACATATAGTAGCCCCCTTCATAGATGGATTGATCAGTCTTGTGGCTACACTTCCAAGCAGGATGATCATGCTGATGGTTTATCTTTCCATAAGGATTTCCTCCCTCCCACCCATCTTCATGATTTTTATTTCATGATCGATTATATGTGTGCTTATACTCATAATTATTATGTGTTAACTTATCTTTTCTATATTATATGATTAAGCACAGGGGGAGACATTTTGATGAGATTATCAAATGGTTGCACTAGTTGTATGACTTCACCTGACATCATCCAACACGTGATCTTCAGGGCCCCAAGGCCCCAGGTAATTAGGTAAGTCATTTTTCTTTCCTTGCATTTTCATATTGATTGCTCATGTTATTTTATATGCATCTCATTTTCATTTTTCTCTACTTGCATATTGATTTCATGATTAGTTTAGAATTTTTTGAAAAAATATCAAAATTTTGTTTTTCTGACATTAGTGGGTTTTGATTATCATCATATGAGAACAAGGATGAATAGGCCATCCTGCACTTGATAGTTTGATGTTTCCTTGCAGTCACAGGTCTACCAGAAGATGTTGCAGTTCTCATGCACTCTACAGGCGAGCACATGTCCTCAAGTAGGAGCCAGATGTTATCCCCATTTTGTGGATAACTAAGGAGATTATGTCTCAAGGCCCTTAGGTTTCATATATGGAGTGTCAAGAGACTGCATGACCAGTAGTACCCTTTTCACACAACAATACCATTTGCACAAATGAAAAACCCACTCACCACCACAGATGGTCACAGTTTTGCAGGCGACATCGACCACATCAGCTAGCTTCTGGAAGGCAGCGGGCCTTGCTCCATGAGGTACAAGTCAGTATTATGGTGAGCATCATTTCAATATTCAATCCATTTGATTATTTTGTATCTTAGATTGATCCAGGTGGATATAGGTGGACACCCACCTTTTCCAACTGGCTCAAAACAATTTTCTGGCAATTTTGGTAATTTACTATTTTTAGCAAGTTTTAACTTTCGTGGCCATTTTGGGGCACTAAACGATGTTTTTTTTTTGGAAAACAGGTTTGAAATATGGAATTTCCTTCGATATTGTGCCTAAAATGAATCTCCTCGACGATACCTTTCCAACGGGCTATCATACGCATAAAACAGAGATCATATGCAAAAGTTACGACCCTAGGAAGTTGATGTACTAACTTACCCAAACGGGCCCACATGACTTTTGACGCTTCTTCTCCCAGGGTTAGGTTTTTGGATGTCTAAGGTTTTTGGCATTCCTGTTTATTGTAAAAAGGATTTCAGAGCCTCATTGTAATCATCTTCTTGTGAATGCGAGTAGCCATCACATCTCTTCTCAGAGATAAGCTGCCACCATTCTAGCGAGTCTTTCACTCTGTATTTTTACAGTCTCTGTATATTTCTTTCATTAATAGAAATCATGTATTACTGTATATCCGTGTTTATGGTTGCATCTCTGATATATTTCTGTTATATTATTGAATATCTGCGATATCTCTGTGCATTTCTTTATTATATCTCCGCTCTCATTTCGTGCCGAAAATAATCTGGATCATAGATTTCTCTAGATTTCATGATATATGCTTGGACATTAAGCCTTTTTCCCTGCTACACATTGGTGGTTGACATTGTACCCTAGTAAGTGGTCTTTCTTTGGAATGGGTTTGCTACTAGGAACTCCATTAATGAGCCATCATACTATTCCTGACCATACTTACCACTTTCCATCATTATTCCCCTCAATTTCCTTATCTCTTGGGATTTTAGGGTGTATTGACCCAAGAAGGGATTGTCCCTCATTCTATTGGAAGAAGGGGCTAAAGGCCCAATGAGGTTGATGTTGGGTAAAAGATAAAATCATTATATAAACCTTCCAGATGCTTCTCCCATGGATCACCCAAGAAAGTAATAAAACTCTTATCTTTAAGAAAGGGGACCCACAATATAATAAAGAATGCTTAAAAGGTTAGTTGAAGGATAGGAAGTCTCATCACGAGCCAACCTATCACGTCCATGAATATCTAGTGGTATGACATTACCATCATTTGGTCACCAAACTAGGGTAATCACTCTTAGTTGCATGGTTGAGAGAAAGGGGGTCTCATCACAAGCCAACCTTCTCATTTCCATTAGGTGTTTGTGGGTGACATTGCCATCATCTGGTCACCACGTCAGGGTAGTGACCTTCAATCTCTCCTTATGCTATATTGAAATAAAAGGCAATTCATGGGCTTGGAAAAAGTGCATTGCGGACGAAGGTACCACACACTGTCTACAAAGGCACCCATGAATGAGACACTATGACCCCTTGTATGTCATGAGCCCTATGCCCATTGAGTCTTTACCCCAACCACTTCATCCAATTTACATGGCTTAGAGAGGGATCTCTTGGAAACTCTCCTTGACCTAGGGAAAGATCTACCCAATAGGACACCTCGTCAACCCTCCCATATTCAATCTTGACAAGTCGCATAGTGTCTTTGAGTAATTAATTGTTTGTTAAAGTGATCTTTGATGCACATGATTAGATGGATTATTTATTGATTGGATTCACTTATCATGATGTTATGACTTGAGATCCTTGGAGGGCGTGCTCATTTGTCTTTGCAGGACCTAATTGGTGGACAATTTTGGGAGAACAAGCCTAGCTTGAGCTTCCATGGGGCTACAAGCCCACAGGTTGGATGCTAGGGGGCCGCATGCCGGATGAGAAAGATCAGACTTGGAAGGCCTTGATGATGTCTTGGACGAAATAGCCCAACCCTCACTTACCAAATGATTTTCCCAGGAGGGGAAAAACGTCCTCTTTTTGAGCATGACCTCATGTGTGGGGGGCTAGGGCATGGTGGTGAGATGATATGCTTTGGAACTTAGATGTTTTGAGGGGTTTGAGGTCTTGACCTTGAAGGAAGACATTTGGATACTTAACATGTGGCTTTGATAAGCCTAGACACCCTCCTCCTACACCAATGACTTGCTCCTAATGCCAAAACATCCCCTAAAGGGGTGAAATCCTTCTAAATTAGGGTTTTATTTGTACAAAAGTGAAATTTTAAAGGAATTGTTTAATATTGTTTTGAAAAATGGGCAAGATTAGGGTTGTTAACCCCTAATCTTGTGTTTCACCCTAAAGTATATGGAAAAACTATGTTAGCTACATTTTGTATAAGTAGAGATCATAAGATCTCATTTTTAACATATCTCTCCCTTGTGGAGAAGGATACTTAGCTGATATGTTTGCTATTCTTGGAGCAATTCATCTCTCTTTTGCAATTGTTATGGTTTATCTTTGCTATAGATGGTGAAAATTGATGCGCTATGCTTGGAGACTCTTTCTTATGCATGTGGATGGAATTAACTTGGCATACAAGGGCGTACAAGGGCGTACACCATCTTGGCATCTCTTAGATTGGCTTAGCTACACTTGGGAACTACAAGGGCGTACACCCCCAAGTGCTTAGCCAAGCCATCTATTTCATTGACCTCATAAACCCAGTAGTAAGGCACTAATCATATTTTAATTTTCATTGGAGAAACAAAATTGTTGCATTGGGCTACGTGAAAATACGAAGGAATCAACTTGTTCAAATTGCTTTCTCTCTTTGATGTTCTAGGCTTGCTTTTTGCCCCTAGGGCATCTCAATTGGCTAAGTGTTACTTATTTATGTTACAAATTTATGCTACAACCATTAGGGCTACAACAAACTCTCTTTTTCAAGCTCAATTTCTCACTCTTTTGTCGTTGGAATTGGTTGAAAGTTGCTTTTATAAATCTATTTGATGTTAGCTATTGTTGGACAATCTTTTGGTTGATTTATTGGGGTAAAAGTTGTTGTTGTAGCAAAACACTCCTACAACCACTTGGCTCTCATAAACATACTCTGAAAGCTCATCTATACAACCATCAAAGTACCATTAAAGTTGTGCTGAGGTATTGAGAATTTATCTACATGTTTTATGCCTCATAACTCAACCAATATTTGATACTTTAAGTGGTTAAATATGCAATAGTTACTTGAATTCATTGCTGACATACATTTCTAATTACTAATGTAATTAGGGACAACAAGCTTAACTTGCTTGTCCACCTAACATACCACATGCAACCTTGGATTTTCTTGTGTCTCGAGCAGGTACAATCACCTTTTCAAGTACCAAAAGACTTGCCAGCTTTAAAACCTTCCAGAGACAAGTCATCAACACCACTTTCATTTTCTTTTATTGACCTTTAGGAGGATACTCCTCTTCATTCCCTTTCATCCATCTCAATCCCCTAGGGTCACTGAGATCTCCTCCCTAGAATGACCTAGTCACCCTTGAAGTGCATGACCTATATTAAAGTGACATTAGATGTAGGATTCCCAAATTATAACACTTGCCTTGTGGTTGAATCAAACTTTACCCAACCTACAACTTGCGGTATAACATAAACCATATCAAAAATAATGTTGTGTGTATAGTGAATGTACATTTTCCACTACAACTTCTTATGCTATATTATCTTATACTTCATTATTAGTGTCCTCCACCCCAAAAAAATTGACCCATATCAAAAGTAATTCTCTCCCTTGTGATTTCTAAGGATACCACAACTTCAATACGAATATAGCAAAAAGGTTCCTTATGATTTTTGAGGATACCGCAACTTCAATAGGAATACAATATAGAAAAAGGGTTTCTTGTGATTTTAGCAATAGGAATATAATATAGAAAAAGGGTTCTTTTAGAATACTCCATTGAAATTGAATCTATTATGATGCACTCAAATTATTAATGCCACTTGGGTGACATTGATCCCAAATCGAGGATGAACCCTTCTGCAAACTCATGACGAGGAAGGAGTTGTAGTTTTCCTATGCTTCATTGCAATATATATACACGAATGGTTGTTTAAAATTAAATCAGAGGAAAGTCCAAACAAAGTATACGTATCTACTTTGAATAAAAAAATAACTGAGTTGTCTAACTATTCTATGTTTTAATTTAATTTTTGAATTTTTAATTGGAATTGGTCATTTAAATTTGTGTTAAATTATAATGATTTAAATTATAATTTTCTGTTCTATTTTTTAAATCTATATAAAAATTCTTAAAACATCCAAATTATAAAAAATAATAACTCAAATTTATACAATAATCACTTAGTCACTTGCCAAATTTCCAACAAATATCACTACAAAAATAACCTAAACATAAAACGTTTATCCTACTTAAAAAAATGGCATTTGAGATTTTAGAACCATGATTTCTCATCCCAACCATTTAAAACTACACAACCCACTTAGATTTGAGGAAGGCTAATCTGATTGGATAGAAAATACAATTTGGAG
Source organism: Picea sitchensis (assembly GCA_010110895.2). Classification (NCBI taxonomy): domain Eukaryota; kingdom Viridiplantae; phylum Streptophyta; class Pinopsida; order Pinales; family Pinaceae; genus Picea; species Picea sitchensis. The sequence goes on along the minus strand of SNQJ01S0016876.1, from coordinate 141,569 downwards.
ATGTGGACCTCTCCTCCTCCCTGTCATCATCATGTGGTTGGAATTTGGAAAAGGCTCGGAAATGACCCTAAGGTGATCGAAGGGCCATTTCATCCGCCTGCGACCCTTGGAATTTATAGGTATTGCCAATCAAGTGGCATAGCGTCAAAATGAATACAACAGTGGTAAATCTCGGCCCAATTACGATGCAACAGTGACTGCTTATCCTACCTATATATTGCAAAACGCTGTCAAGTAAGCATTCGTATTCTGGTCTTAATATGTTCGAATCTCTGACCAGTACCAGCGATTCTTCTCGCTTTCATTTTTACATGTAATTTCGGCGCTGCTGCGATCGGTTCTCTGCAAACACTTGTAAGTGATAATCTTCGCTTCTCTTCTGTTTCTTTATACCCAGTACTACGTTACACTTTATTCCTCTCCATCCACAGATGATTACTTGTTAGATTCTGAGAGGAATTTCTATCTTAACATTTTTCTGCTTTTCGTCTTAAGATGAAGAAGGTAAAAAATGCCCAGAATTATGATGCCGAAACAGCGCTGTTTAGTGGTGACCAGTATATAGTACTCCCAGGTTACCATGTAAAGTTTCCCTTCTAATCTTAAGGTTCCTGGTGGTATATTATGATGCTGAAACAACATGTCTGTGTAGTATATTTTTTCTTATATTAGATGCCYTCCACTATCCATTGATTCTGGCTACTGGACGCTGTACTGTAGTTGTAGATAGCATGTCTACATTATCTGGATGTTTACTATATATGGGCATTGCGTGTATTAATCGGATTTGAGCAGGTTCCCTGGCTATTCAGAAACTACATTGAAGATTTTTTCAAGTTTACTTAGATAGTGGAATTGTAATCCCAGAATAGCATCATGGGATTTGGTTTGATATCTGGCAATACATAGTATCTGAAAAGTGTAACCTCCATTTTGATTTCTAATTCCTTTCGCTCGAGTTACATTGAAGAGTTGTATTTCCATCATTTATATCATTTATTTGGTCACACAACAAAACTAATGACTGAACCTAGATGTTTTTGAGCGAGGGGAGAATGGTGCCATACTGTTTAAGGGCACCTGGCAGCGCAAGCCACATCGCTCCAGCATCCGCCTAGTGTAGCAGTTTGTTGCTGGTTGCTGGTCTATCTGGGGAATCGATATTCAGTCCCATCACTGGATATTTCCAAAAATAGAAGTATGTTTTATTGTAGGAATCTTAGTAGTTAATCCACAGGGGTTTAAGATCGCTTGGTAGATGCACTGCTGGTGCTTAGTAATTGGTCTGCGTGTCATTAGTTATAACCTGTGGGCATTTGGGGAATTTGGATTGGCCAGTGGGCTATTGAGGTCGGCTTATAAATCTGTGTCCTGTAATGGTGGGGTGTGTGGAGCAAGATGTGCTGGAATCAATTATGATGTTTTGCTTTGGTTTTTACGTATGTATGGGGTAAGCTGAGATGGTGAATCAAAGTCTGTTAGAGCTGCATCAGTAAATCTTTGCAGAGTTCATTTAATTGTAAATAAGAATTAGGTTGTTGGGGTGATTATGCAAACTCTTTTTAGTTACATTTGTTTTGGCTGGAGGTTCCTCAAGTATTTGGTTTTCTTTATGTTTAGAAATATTTGAGAATTTTTTTGTTTAAATATAAGCATGTATTTAAAAACAAGTGATGTGTTTTATGAGACTTGTAATTCATTTCTCAATTGTTAACTCAGCAATAAAGTATATCACTGCCCTCCTCTCTATTACTCTATTAGTGTTTGTTGTCTATTTTATTATTTCTTTTTCTTTGTTCTATACTAATCCGTTTCCTTAGGCTCGATCCCAACGTGGTATCAAAGCTAAGGAAGGACACATGCCAAATTTATCCCTGGCTGTGTGAGAGTTTGGAGAAGAGATGAGTTGCAGCTCGCGCGTAGAGGAGAACGAGGGTTTGGTTGCCATGGAGGTCGTTGGTAGTTGCCATGAAGAGAACTGGTATGGAGCCCTCGAGATTGTTTTTGCACGAGCAATGATTTCAGGTTGGAACAAGGTTGTGTCTCGTGCTTTGATCGGTCATGAGGGGTTCTGTTAAGAGCACGTGTTCTGTACATCTCGAGCTCAAACTTAATCTGGACAACGCATCCATGGTCTCCCATGCGAGAAAATGTGTGACTCTTTATTTGGAGGGGAGGAGAGGGGAACCGCACCACGAAAATTTGCATTGTTACTCGGAATTGATGGGCCAAGCAAAGGGAATCTTGGTGGATAGATTTGCTAACATTTCAGAAGATTTAGTTTTGGCGTGTTTGCTACCTGATAAGGGGGAGATAATTTTATATTTGCTTCGCACGAAAATGGCCTCCACTGTAGGTGCAGGTGGTGCTTCCACTCAGTCCGCAGTACACGTCTCCGCGGGATCATTCTCTGTGTTGGCATATGTGGAGTGTCACTAGCCACCGAGGGTTGTTGGGTAGATTGTTTACGCAAAGTTGTTCTGCAATAGAAGTTGAACCCCATTTCCCTTGTCTGATTGTGAAAGGTGAAGGGAAAAATGGTGAACCCTATTTCTCTTGTTTGATAGCGGGTCTCATTCTTACATCCTAACCATGGAAGCTTGTGTCATTGCAACGGGGAAAAAGTTTGGAGAGTCAAGCCATGCAGATAATCGTAGTCGCCAAGGAAAGGGGAGGTGGGGTTTTCTAGGACAGTTGAATCCACAATTATGTGGGGAGGAGTGTGGATTTCCCGGAAAAGAGAGCGACGAAAGGGCGGTTGGAAGGTGACCGTCTTGAAAATTGCCTTGATGTGGAGAAGATCGCAAAGAAGCTTTTCTGGGACGCTCAGCTAAATGCAGAGCAATATGAGTGGCCCGACAGGCCTTGTACAGGAGGGAATGAGAGTACGGCCTCCGGGGCGACGATAGCTCTGCCTTTGAAGACGAGCGTCATCTACAGTTTTTTCATGACGCAGAAGGGCTCATTCATGTTTATGGGTTATTGGTGAGAAAAGCTACTCGATAAGGGATCCCAAGAAGGAAAGAGTTATGGGCAACAACTTACCGAGGTGATTCCCAGTGGGACATGGCAACGGTTAGAGAAAGGTTTCCTCTTGGGTATTAGAGCAAGGTTTTCTCTTGGGTATTTTGCTTATGTAGGCCAAATTTTGCACTTCGGAGGATGCACGTAAAGTGTTTGACGAAATTCTTCGGTGAGATGATCATGGACTATTATGATTAGTTGTCCATGGAGCCGAATGCATTGATAGAGAGGGCCACGGTGCGGGTTGGGGTGTCGGTTATGGTTTTGATGCTGGCATAGGCCTTGGTCATGGTAATGACAAGGGAGTTGGTTATGTTGTCACGGTGTCCACACTGGTATAGGTTCTGACTCTGGTGGTGATTATGTTTACGGAGATGGAGAAACCTCTTCCAAGTTGGCGGATGAAGATATAGAGTATGAGTGTATTCGTGGTGGAGAAAAGAGCATCAAATAGTGAAGACTTCGAATGCAAAGTTTGAGATGGAGCACTGAAAGTGTCCAAGGGCAGTTTGGTGGTAATGAAGGCAATGAAGATTGAGAATCTTTACAAGCTGGGAGGGAATACTGAAGCAACTGTGATATCTAAGGAAGCAAGTGCATTTATGTGTTTATGACATCAAGGACTAGGCCATATGAGCAAGAAAGGGCTAGGCCTGCAGGTATTGGTAAACCGTAAGTTACTTCCAGACTTACAATATTTGAATTTTTGCAAGTTTTATATCTTTGTAGGTTATAGTGATGGAGATAAGGGATGTAGATTGTGGAATCCTACTACCCACAAAATCATCACTAGTAGAGATATGTACATGTAACAATTAAAAGTTGTTCAGGATTGTAAAGGGAGATTTTGCAAAATCAGGGAATAGTTGTATGGCCTAAGGTAACAAGACAATGGTACAAGAGGTTTGATTCATTCATGATGAGCCAAATTTTATTAGAAGTGAGTATGATCATTGTGTTTACCTCAAAAGTTTCAATGACATATTCATTATCTTGGTGTTATATGTTGACGATAGGCTTGTTGCAAACAAAGCATGGTTGAGATTAGCAGGTTAAAGGCTCAATTGGCCAGGATGTTTCAGATGAAGGATCTAGGAGTTGCAAAACAAATCTTGAGCATAGAAGTACATAGAGACGAGAAAAATGATAAGTTGTGGCTGCCACAAGTCTATGGAGAAGATATTGATGAGGCTCAATATGAACATTGTGAAACTGATAAATATCCCTTTAGCTTTCCTTTGTAAGTTTTCTTCAAGTTTATGTCGTGATAGTAAGGAAGAAAATGATTATATGTTTCATGTACACCATATATGAATACAATAGGAAGGTTGATGTTTGCAATGGAATGTTCAAATATTTAACATGCAGTTGGTGTTGTCAATGGACACATGAAAAAACCAAGTAAAGAGCATGTATTGGGTGATTCAGTATCTTAGAAGCATGGATATAACCTACAGTGGATGCAGTGATTTAGTCTGTGGTTATTTTGATTTAGTTTGTGGTTATTTTGATTCAGGAGATTTGGACAAGAGGAGATCTACCTTAGGTTATGTCTCACATGAATGCAAGGATCCATTGGGTAAGTTTGGAAAAGTATAGGATACTGAGTTGTGTGGTAGTCAAAGTGTTGTGCATTTGGCTAACTGTCCAGAGTATCAAGATGGGACAAGGCATCATTTTGTAAGACAAATTAATGATGGAGGTGGAGTGGTCCATGATGAAGCAAACTGTGTAGATATGTTCATGTAACCAACACTATTAAAGAAGTTGGAGTGGACTTTGACTTCTCTTCGATTGCAGAAAAGGTGATGATTGATTTGGTGGGTAAGATATCAGTCAAATTTTTGTTAGGTGGAGATTGTTGAGTAGGGACAACACACACAATGGCTAGAGGTTTCTTAAGCCTTTGGCTTTCCATATGCCCGAAAATATTTGAGATTTTTTTTTGTTTAAATGTAAAAGCCAATAAGATGTTTCATAAGACTTGTAATTCATTTCTCCATCATTATTGATTTTGTTGTGTGATATATTATCTCTATTTCTTTGTTAATTAATTTAGGTGTTTGCAGGTTGAAGTACAACACAAGTTTGTTTAGGTTGTTTCATTTTAGCTGCCAATAATAGAATTGTTTCCGTAAAATCAGGTTTAGTGTAGTTCTAACGAAAACCAACCTACTTTGGTTGTAATCAAATAGTCAAACAGGGAAGTGTCAAATCTTGATAACAAACTTAGGCTCCTTTCTCCACCAATAATGTGAGAGAATATAAAGTTAAAACCGGCCAAACTTCCATTAAAGTTTGAGGATCTGTGGAAACGATTAACAGATTCAAATATCTAGATCGCAAGATGAATATATAAATTTGAATTGGGAAAATATTTTTTACCTTGAATGTTATGAGTATATATTATTGTCTATCGTAGCAGGAAGGTGAGAGTATTAATGGCAATCATTTGCCTCTGGTGTAATTGCTTGGGAGCCCAGTTTTGCCTGGTATTGGAGATTAATAAAATCATGCATTATTCTCGCTCGTGCAGATATTTTGCAGGTTCTTTGTAGAAAGCAGCGGCCCACGACTGTGTGCCATTTTATGTCATTTTTACAAGGAAGAATGAGTACAACAGCAGAGGCTCTCGTTCACTGCTTTGATAATCTCAGCAGAAATCTCACTAATGAACCCCCACTGAAGCACAACGCTGATACTCCAACAACAAGAACTTGGGTTGATCATAATGAGAATCCTTGCATGACAGATCCCCAATCAGATGGGCATTATGTGCTAAAAGAAGATGAGGTAGAGGAGGATAGTGATGATGACGAAACCTTTGTATGGGAATTCCGAGAGGATTACCTTAAAACAGATCTCAAGGTCGATCCCAGAGACGAAGGGACCGATGACAATTGGGTTAAGAGGAATCCTGAACTGGTCAGACTCACTGGAAGTCACCCCTTGAATTGTGAACCCCCGCTTTCTCGTCTCATGGATCACGGATTTATCACGCCTGTATCGCTGCATTACATTAGCAACCATGGCCATGTTCCCCGTGCCTCGTGGGACGACTGGACAGTGGAGATCTCCGGTTTGGTGAAGCGGCCAACGAAGTTCACAATGTCTGAGCTGGTGAAGGCGTTTCCACCTCGGGAGCTTCCAGTCACAATGGTGTCCGCGGGGAATCGGGGCAAGGAACTGAACCTGGTGAAACAAACGTTCGGCTTCAACTGGGGAGCAGGCGGGCTTTCCACCTCCGTGTGGCGTGGGGTTCGACTGTGCGACGTGCTCAAGAAATGTGGGATGATGTCCAAGAAGAAAGGGGCCCTATACGTCTGCTTCGATGGATCCGAAAACCTTCCCGGGGGGTTAGATTATGGGACAAGTATTCGTGTCGACATTGCAATGGATCCCACGCGTGATGTCATATTGGCTTACGTGCAGAATGGAGAACTATTGCATCCAGACCATGGTTTTCCCGTGAGAACGATTGTCCCTGGATTCATCGGAGGACGCATGATCAAATGGCTAAAGGGTATCCGGGTTACATCACAAGAGTCCGAAAGCCACTACCATTTCCATGATAACCGCCTTCTACCCTCCGATATTGATGCTGAAAAGGCTACTGCAGAAGGTCCTTTACTTTCCATCATTCTAATTCAATCTGAATGTATGACGGAACAATTCGAATCCTAACCGACACATTTTTCAGATGGAATTCACCTTATTCTTTATCTGTGTGTTTGTCTGTGCAGAGTGGTGGTTTAGGCCAGATTACATTATTAACGAACTCAATATTAATTCTGTCATCACAACTCCAGCCCAGGGAGACATTTTGCTCATCAATTCCCTGACTGTGCAAACGCCATATACGATCAGAGGATATGCGTATTCTGGTAAGCTTGAACTCCAATAATGCATTTTCTGATGAGTTTAATATCTCTATATGTATGTTGAATTCAATACAGAAAATTTATGTTGAATTAATATATATACTAGCACAGCCGATAACTTGCGGCTAAAAAAACCAGTGAAAACGCCAGGCCATGAATGAAGAAACTACTAACTTTCTAGCCCATCACATAAATAGTGGTTAAATCTCACACAGAAAACAAACTTTCCATATTTCAGCCACGTATTTGAAGAATTCCAAAAGTTATCATTAACATGTCAATCATATGATGTTACAGTAATTTCTTAATATGATTAGGTAAATGTTAAAAAGTAAACAGGTTAACGGATGCATTTATAAATGCAAAGAAATTATCAACAATAAATCTGACTCATTGATTTTAGAGGACGACTAAGAATATGCCAGCATCTTCAATGCATGACCATCAGATTAGAATTTAAGATTAAAAAATCATTAATTGTGCCCATCTCCAATAGATATACGCTTTTAGACGTAACAAGATAAATTTTTCAGTTTTATATACTTGCTATTCAGCATTGAATGTTGTTATAAGTAGAATCTTAAAGTATTGAATGTTGAGGCAGATGATTATAGACCATCTAATGTTAAAATAATTAAATTTAACCATCTATAATTAAATCTGACTGTGTATAATCCACCAACCATAACATTTAATATTATATTGGATTATAAATTTAATATTATATTGGATTATAAATTGTTAAATATTAAAACATTGAATATCAACATCCAATGTTGCCTAGATTGGCTTTTCCTATACGCGAAAGATTATGAGTAACTTTCTTTACCAGTATTTAAGAAGTTTCGTTTATCAAGTCTTAACTATGTTACCTGAAAGCACAGGTGGAGGAAGAAAAATCATACGGGTTGAGGTCACAATGGATGGGGGTGAGACATGGATTCCATGTAAACTTAATCATCGAGAAAAGCCAACCAAGTATGGAAAATACTGGTGTTGGTGCTTTTGGGATGTTGAGATTGATGTCACACAACTATTAGGGACCAAAGAGCTTGCTGTACGTGCTTGGGATGCCGCCATGAACACACAACCAAAAGATTTCACATGGAATGTCATGGTAAGTGATACCATATATCATTTACATGTCTACTCTGCAAAATATTAGCCAAAATATTTTATTTCCTCGCGCTCATGAAGAATGGTTTATTTCGTGTAAAACTGATCAGGGGATGATGAACAATGGTTGGTTTCGTGTAAAACTGAGCGTGTGCAAGCACAAAGAAGGGGGGATAGGTCTAGTTTTCGAGCATCCTACAGTGCCAGGAGAGGAACCGGGAGGATGGATGGGACGCGACGAGAGTAACTCCCAACGGCACGAGAAAGCATCACTGCACAAGAGCTTCTCCACCCCAGTTATGAACACATCATCTCGCCAGATAGCAATCTCAGAAGTGCAACGCCACAGCAAGGGTAACCCCAATTCTGCGTGGATCATTATACACGGCCACGTGTACGACTGCACCAACTTCCTGAAAGAACATCCGGGAGGGGCGGACAGCATCCTCATAAACGCCGGCACAGATTGCACAGAAGAGTTTGATGCCATTCATTCCTCGAAAGCGAAGGCCATGCTCGAAGACTATCGCATTGGGGAGCTCATTGCACCCTCGGGAATCACTGCAAACTCCTCCAATAGTGATAGCGATACAGCTCCTTATCACAACAAATCCCTAACTGGACTTCCATATAAAATGACCCACCTTCCGCCAATAAGAGAGTCCCCGGCCCCTTCGAGACAAACAGCCCTTGATCCAAAGCAAAAGATCCCATGCAAGCTTCTGCACAAGAAGATCGTAAACCACGACGTCAGAGTGTTCAGGTTTTCCCTGCCCAGGGAGGATCAATTATTAGGTCTCCCAGTGGGAAAGCATATATTTGTGTGTGCAACTATAAACGGTAAGCTCTGTATGAGAGCCTACACTCCAGTGTCCTCAGATGACGAGGACATTGGATACATTGATCTTCTGATAAAGATATATTACAGAGGTGTCCAACCCAACTTCCCTGAGGGTGGTCTAATGTCTCAATACTTGGAAGGACTTTGCCCAGGGGACACCATACATATCAAAGGACCCATCGGTCACATTCAGTATGAGGGGCGGGGGAACTTCAACGTCAAGGGGCAGCACAAATTCGCGACTAAAATTGCAATGCTGGCGGGAGGAACAGGCATAACTCCCATGTACCAGGTGATCAACGCTATTCTCAGTGACCCTGAGGACGAGACGGCGATTTTTCTGGTGTACGCAAACAGAACGGAGGAGGATATACTCCTGCGCGAAGAATTAGAGGAGAGGGCCAGGCTGCACTCAAACTTTCATGTATGGTATGTGATTAGCAAGTCTGTAGGCGACGGTTGGAGGTATAGCTTGGGTTACATTAGGCATGAAGTATTGAAAGAACACATCCCGGAGGGATCCGAGGAGACATTGGCTTTCCTATGCGGCCCTCCTCCTATGATACAGTTGGCCTGCCTTCCAAACCTGGAGAAGATGAAGTATGACCTCCAAACTTCTTGTTTTCAGTTCTGAAAATAAGTCATTGGTTTTCCCTTTGTCTATCTAGATCCATGAGGTAGCTGTTTTAGCACTCTGGACTTGTCATCTTCATTTACTGAATGCTAGTCTATATATGTTGGTCAGTTCTAAAAATGTAAAAATCAGGCACTTAACCTTGACCGCAAGTAAACTAGCATAGCCACATAATTGTTGCTGATCAACGCCTAAAGGTTGATAAATGAAAAGAATCCTTAAAAGAATATATTAAATTTTATTATTGATTAACAAATATACTGTTGAGCTTCATTTATCTAGTGTTAATATTTTAATTCAGTTAGCTATTAAAGTAATTTTTAAATATGATTAGGTAAATGTAAAAAAGTAAACACACAAACGGATGTCTTTATAATAGCTAGGAAGTTAATGATTGAAATCACAGCCATTTATTTTGTGTGACTACTAAGAATATTCCAGTCATATTTAATCCTGTCCATAAAAAACTTATTAAGCACTAAACCCCTATTAAATCTGCCCATTGTCAATAGGTATAGGCCTTTCTGCGTAACTAACACATCCATTAGTGACAGATGGTGAACGCCTATAAGGATCACCATCTGAAACCTATCGGATTATTTGTTTGTATAATATAAATAGTAATTGGTTGAGGTTGAAACCTTCACAGTTTTGCGCTATGGCTAATTGGATAAGGCAAAGGGTTTATATCACTTCTTTCTTCATGTTTGTAATTGCCCCTTGTTCAATATTTTTGAATTTTTCATTCGTGAAGACCTGAATATAACATTTATCAATAAAATTCAAATTTCAATCACATTCAAATTTCAATAAAAATTGAATCAAACAAACAATTCAAATTTCAATCACATTCAAATTTCAATAAAAATTGAATCAAACAAACAGAAAAAAAGAGTATTACCTTTTCAAATGGATAAAAGTAACTTAATATTTTTTAATAAAATAATTCATCTAAAATTTATCTGATTTATCATATTTAAACCAGAACTGGTTAATTATATTTAAATCAGAATGGATTACTTTTCAATTATTGGTACTGATTATTTTTTAATTCATAAATAGCCAGCTATAAAAATAAAAATAAATTGATTTAACCATGAATTATTTTTGATAAAAATTTGAGAAAAAAAATCTATGTAATTTATGACTTTCAAATTTCAATCACATTCAAATTTCAATAAAAATTGAATCAAACAAACAGAAAAAAAGAGTATTACCTTTTTAAATGGATGAAAGTAACTTAATATTTCTTAATAAAATAATTCATCTAAAATTTATCTGATTTATCATATTTAAACCAGAACTGGTTAATTATATTTAAATCAGAATGGATTACTTTTCAATTATTGGTACTGATTATTTTTTAATTCATAAATAACCAGCTATAAAAAAAAA
>SNQJ01S0016876.1:105240-118867 GCA_010110895.2 Picea sitchensis | reverse complement strand
AAAAAAAATCTATGCTAATTTATGACTATGTTAATTTTTGAATTAACCAGTGAGTGCATGTTCATACAAATCTAGTATTTTACATTGGTATATTTGCACTGGTATGGGAGAAGTGCATGTTCATACAAAGCTAGTATTTTACATTGGTATATTTGCACTGGTATGGGAGAAGTGCATGTTCATACAAAGCTAGTATTTTCATCTTTGGGTGAAGACTTGCATCCTTGGGAGCTATAGAGCTTGAGGAGATCTGCACCAAATGTTGGATAAAAGGTACGATTTCTGATTTACTCTTTCATTGTTTTATTTTCATATATTTTGGAATGATTTGGGTAGTGTAGAAATTATATTGATTTTTAGGGAGTCATTTTCTCTGGTTATACTTAGAACCCTAATATATTTATAGGGGGATTTTCCCGCTAGCAGAATTGGTGACTCCATTGGGGATTCTCTCTAGGGTTTTAGAGGGAGGTTTTTTGGGTTTTTAATTGGCTTCTTGATTGCCTTTTGAGTTTCAGTAAAACTTACTTAGTCTTTTAAGGGTTTTTGGTCACCTGCAAAGTGCATACTAGCTTTCCCTTCCCTGTCAGTTTGCCTAGTCTTTTTATTTTTGAAAAGTCTAAGAGGTGYATGCTCCATGTGATCCTCCTTTTGGTTTCTTGTTTGAATCCCTACGTTTACGCAGTTGGCATAGAGTCTTTATCAATATTGGTTTCGGTTTTCTCTGTGTTCTTGTTTCTTGATTTGAAAAACGAAAAAAAAAWAAAAATTACTTTAGTTTTTCTTGTTAAAGCAGTTCGGAAAATAAAAAGGAATTTATTTTCTTGCATTTAGTTTGGTAAAGTAGTCAAGGTTGTTGTTTGCAGAAGAAAAAGAGTCTTTGTTTCAAAGTTYTTTGATTTCCTGAAATACAATTAGTTTTYCTTAGTCAAACGAAAGCACTTTTTAGGAAACTTTTAATTACAAGATCTCGAAACATTGTTTAAAAAACTTGAATTTTAAAAAGAGTTTTACAAGCTTTGCTTTAATTTAGAAGTATCGTTTTGCTTTCAAATGCTTTAAAGTTCTCTTCCTTATTCGTCTATTCATAATACCATCAGTTGCACGACCACACCCTTTTCATAAATCAAGCCTTAAAATTAACGCTTAACTTAAAATATATTAGACTTTCTGTTTGTAGGGTTCACCGACTAGTTTAGGGTTTTGGGGCCTTGAATTAGGTGTGAAGAGGAAACTCTTCAAGGACATTTTAAAACAAACATTGGAGTCGGAGATAGGGAGTGTTTTAAGTCCAGTGTCGTAAGAGTTATTCGGGACCCCCCTCTAACACACGGGATAAACACAAGGTCGTGTGAGGAAAGGAAGAGGAGATAATCCCTCCAAATCCGGACTAAGCGTAGTGGGGATTGTATATTGAGGGTATTTCTCGAGAAAAATACCGATCACATTTTTTACGGAGCTTCGTGGACCTCGAATCCGTTTGATATCTTCAGTTGTATTCCAAACCAATTTCTTTCGGCACCCTTGAAGGGCTTCAGACTTGTTATCCTGTTCATTACGATCTGCCCGACTATCAACTGTACCCGCCTGGTGACTAACTGCAAGTTGGAAACCTATTTGCCCATATTTTACGGACTTACACAGGTGACTGCGAGGGTATACCAGGGTACCTAGGGTGGACGTCAGATTGCGCTTCAAAGAGTATACCTATAGGGTGCTTCTGTGTTCGAGTTTCACTTGCACCAGTTAGTTTCTCTAGTGTTGATTGGCATAACCATCCTTCCCACTAATTAGTTGATTTCTTGATTTATATTTAGTAAACTTTTAGTGTGTGCTTTGTGTTCTACGCAAGTCAAGGCTTACTGTTTCAATTGATCATTTCACAAAGTGGAAGATCAACATCTTTGTCGGTCGTGAAGGCTTCAGGGCCTGTCGTCGGTTACTTTGGATCCACCTCTGCCACCGTTGAGGTGAAGACTTGATCAATAAGGATTATTTGAAGAGACCGGGCCACAAGAAACTGTGACCAAGCCTACTCTAAGAGGAGACTTTTTGGCTCCAGAGAAATCTATCATTTCTGACCTTGAGACTAAAGGTTTCAGACCAACAAATCCTCTTATTACTGACTTGTTGGAGCTAATATTGATTCATATTGTCCCTCCCGAGGTGACATATTCTGAGTGCTATTTAGTTCAATGAGCGGAAATGGAACCAAATGTTGCTACTTCATCTAGGATTCCTTGTATTCCAGTTATGGCTACTACTGGAGGGGGCATCCTACCTCCTCCCCCACCTTCGCCAATCAGAACCTTAGTTGTCCCAACTCCCATGATTTCGAGCAGTGGTTTGATATCTTTAACATATTTGACCAATGTTTTGTTTACTCAGAATGCGACAAGTGCTCCCTTCTCATATGGGATGCCCAACTTTGATACGAATTCAGTTCTTACTTATTCTACCTTACAGACCATGGGTTTTGGGGCAGGGAGCTCCAACACTCCCTTGCAAGGGTAAAAAATGGGAACTAATGCCCCTTTTAATGCTATTACTTATGGTGGGGGTCATATACCTCCTCCATCCCCTTCGCTCGGCGACAATTTTCAGCAACCAATCGGGCCTGACGCTAATTATATCTTATTCGATGGAGGTAGTTTAAGACCTTCCTCTTATACAACAATGGTGAGATCTATGTCATTCTCTTTGTTTGGTGCATTTGGGAATGATGCTTTTTCTTCGGTCGCTTTCTTGGTTGGGGGAAACCCCAGCTTTGGTCAACAAAACCCGGTGCAAGGTACCATTCCTTCACAAGGAGTGACGATTGGAGTATAATCCACACAAGGTCTTTGAATCCTTCGCATGGTTCATTTCCAAGGAATGTCGGTTAGGGGTAAACCCTTCCATACTCAATGGAACCTTGGGCAAGGCTCTGTACCTATTCCAGGTGGATCGGTTGGGAGCATCCTCTACCAAGGTCCCTGGAACACAACGTAGGGAGCAATCCCTACTCAGGCTATGTCGTCCAATTTTGGGAGTCAGTTGATTATGCCTCAAAAGATGCAATTTCCTTTTGTTGGTCAAGACCACGGCTTCTGCCAAAACCCTGGCCAGTAGTCCAACTTTTCCTAGAAACCTAGTGTCAGCCAAAATCTAGGGCCCTATTTTCCTGTAAATAATTCACAACCGAAACTACCCTTTCTAGCAACCATGCATTTTCCAGACTTGTCAAGATTATTGAATGACCCAATCTGTCACAATCTGTGTTGGCCCCCCATGCTGACTAATTTTCCTTCGGATATTCTGAAATTTGAGGGCAAGCCCGACGAAGATCCAAGTAATCATGTGACTACCTTTCACTTGTGGTGCTTGTCAAACTCATTGAAAGACGACTCCATTCAGTTTGGCCTTTTTCAATGCACTCTTATAGGGGTGTTGGGAAGTGGTATATTGAGCTCGACGACTTGAGGTACTCTTACTTTAATGACTTGGCGATGGTCTTCTTGAACCATTTCCAGTTACCCATGAGATACGATGTCGACACCGAACTGGTAGCCAACTTTGAGAAAACCAAGGCTGACCATATCTCTAATCATATCCGAAAATGGCTGCGAAGAAAGACCTTGATTAAGCTCAAGGTCCCTCCTGCTTTCTTTCTTGAGTGGTTCTTGAAGTCTTTGGTTCCCTGTATATCCAAAGATGTAGCAACATCTAGGGTGTTTTCAGAAGAGGAGGCTATTATGAGATCCCAACAACTAGAACTAATCTACTCTCAGTCTGACATGCTCTACGAGATCTTTCCAGATGTGCCACGGTCTACTCTCGATAAGGCCAAACAAAATTCTAGGCCCCACATTGATGGAATTGTGGGCTCAGTACAAAGCAAGTCCCGGGATCAATTGCCAAATCAGTTGCAACAATTGTCGATACAATAGACTATGGTCATCAAGACTCCTAGTTTGGTTGTCTCTGCTACCCAAACGTCATATGTACACAGTGTGAAGTCGATGAATCCCAAGGCTAACTAGCAGACTGAGGGAAAGAAGAAACAATGAAATAAAAAGGGTAAAGGGGATAAAAATACTGCCAACAATGCTAGCGGGGGAAAAACTGAGAAGAAGAATTCAAAGTATCCGTGTAATATCTGTGCAGAAGACCACCCGACTCACCTATGCCCTTGGCTTGCAGAAGCTCAGAAGCTACTAGCGCAGTAGCAGCCTGATATGTTGATGAACCCTTTTCCACAAGGGAAAAATATGACTTAGGCTTTTGCATCCACAAACACGACAGGGGGCAGTCAAGAACCCCCCGTGCCTACCAATAACAACCCGTCTACGAAAATTTACATGATGAATGTTGATGCTCATTTATCGACCAGGACTCATGACTATGGAATGCTAGAATCTTTCAAGAAGGGAAAGGAGGCCACTAACCCATTGACTCCTCTTCAAATTGAGAAGGCAGTGGATGAAACAATATCTCGCATCCCTAAATGTGTGTTTAAGAAGGCTTCCCATAATCCAAACACAAGGGCCACTCAGAACTACTTTGTCATGGAGGATCTAACACAGATCCATTATGTGATGTTTGCTCTAGAGGTCCTCTAGATTTTCCCCTCATAGAGAAAATATCTGTTGTCCACCTTGGGAGCAGTAGAGACTAGTAACCTAGGAGCAATCATTTTCGATACAACCGACCTAAAACCTCGTCTTCCTCACCACGTCTCCTTTCATATAGTAGTGGAATACATGACAAAATAGTTGACATGGAACATTTTCCATATCGTGTTTGATGAGGGTGTCTTGACTTGCATGATGTCGTTGGCATGTTGGAAGGCCATTGGCCAACCTGAGTTGTCTCCATCGCCCACTTTGCTTACATCTTTTGACGGTCTGTCATTTAGACCACACAGAATAATTCATTCCTTTCCCGTGCAGCTAGTGGGTAAAACGGTGTGTGTCGAATTTGAAGTATTAAATGTGCCTCTTGAATACAATATTTTGTTAGGACGGAGTTGGACTTATGCGATGCATGTGGTGGTTGCCATGGTTTTTTGGGTATTGTTCTTTCTGCATGAGGTTTGAATTGCGACCATTAACCAATTGTCATTTTCTCATCCTAACCCTTTATCAGAGGCTTCCACGGTCCCGATGATTGATAACCCGCAACCTGGTACTGTCAACTTAGGTGTTGATTTGTTTTCGTAGTTGATGGGAACTTTTGATTACCCACCGCCTTCCAACTTTGTAAATTTTATATCGGTTGTTCCCGACCAGCCGAGCACTGCAATATTTCAAGTGTCGTCTTTTAGAACGAGATACTTTCACGAACCATGGACTTTACCTTCCCCATCGGCTTCGATGGAAGGGATAGGGCACCTTGGCATGGCCATGCCCTTATCCGCAGCTGAGGTTGCATACAACATTGTCCAGCAAGCCTCGGCCAACCCAGATCTGGCTCCCTCACAAGAGTTAGATCTAGTTCTCGAGCCTATTTGGTCTCAAGATTCTCTTGCCACTCAAGATCCTTTAGACTTGGTATTTCCCTCCGACGAGGAGATTCTCGAGGAAATGACTGGTCTCGACAGACCTTGGGATGATCTACATCATAGATCTTATTTTCTTCCCGAGGTTAGGAGAGTGGAGGCGGGAGATTTTGTTTTGACCATGAATGGAGATAACCCTTGTCATATAAATCCTCTGGCTACACATGGAATCTACACTAAGGGTAACATGGAAAGCATTGCTAAAATGATTCCAATCGATATCTCGATAACCCCTAGCATCGTGGAGAATGTTTTCGTCATAGCAGATTTCTCCCCCCAAGAGATTCGAACTTACACCGATTTATTCAAGGATTTTTAAGACATTTTTGCTTGGTCTTATGAGGAGATGCCAGGCATCAACCCACAAATTGTCGAACACAAAATCACAACTTATCCTAATGCCAAACCGATCTGATAGAAGCTTTGTTTGGTCTATCCTCGAAAAGAAGCAACAATCAAGGCAGGAGTAGAGAAACTGCTCAAAGCCATTTTTATCTACCCCGTACAACTGACGGAATGGGTGTCAAACTCGGTTCATATCAACAAGAAGTAGGGCACGATTCACGTTTGTATGGATTCCCGCACTTTAAACAAGGCTTGCCTAAAAGAAATTTTTTCCAACCCCATTTATCAATCATATTGTCGATGAATGTGCATGTTGCAAAGTCTTTTCGTTCATGGGCGGTTTTTCAGGATACAATCAGATTCAAATCAAACTCGAGGATCGACATAAAATGGCTTTATTTGTCCTTGGGGCACCTTCGTGTATCAAAAGATACCTTTTGGTTTGAAGAATGTTGGATCTACCTTTCAACGGGCCATGTCGTTCACTTTTCATGACCTCAAACACATAGTCGATGCGTACCTCGATGATCTAGCATCACGTTCTCACAAGAGATATGATCATCCTACCCATCTACGACTAATATTTGAGCGATGACGCTACTATCAAATTCGCTTGAATCCTAACAAGTGAAGTTTTTGTGTAACGTCAGGTCGTCTTTTAGGTTTCATCATATCAACAACAAGGATCATGGTCAATCCTCTCAAGGTTGAGGCAATAGTTCAATTTCCTCCCCCATGCAAAATACCCCAGCTTCAAAGCTAACACAGGAAATAATTTTTTCTTCTACGTTTTGTCGCTAATTATGTCGAGATCAATAAAGGGTTCATGCGTCTTTTGAAAAAATGGGTTACATATTGTTGGGATGAAGCTGCTCAACACTCTTTTGAAGCATTAAAATGTGCCCTAATGTCCTCCCTTCTGCTTCGGCCTCCTGATTATAACAAAGATTTCTTGTTTTATTTGGCTGATGCGGAGTCGACCATCGACATAGTCCTTGTCTAGGAAGATGACATGCTTGAAGAGCACGTTATATATTACCTTAGCTGAGGCCTGGTTGGACCAAAACTCAACTACTCTCATGTTGAGAAACTTGCTTTGGTAGTTGTCCATGTTGTCCAATGGTTCTATCACTATATTTTGCTTCGCAAGACCATCGTCATTGTCGTCGTCAACCCTTTCCAATATATGTTAACATGATGGGCCATTGGAGGAAAGATCATTATATGGATAGTTATCCTACAGGAGTTTGACTTGGATTTTATTTCTACGAAATCCAAAAAGTCATTGGTCTTTTTTGAACTAACTTCGGAGCTTCCGGTCGAGTCTAGTGATATTATGCCTGAAGAGTCACCCATCAATGGAGATATTTTTTTAATTTCATCTTCAAACCCCTTGTATGGAGATATTCTTTTGTATCTCCATAATTTGAATTTCCCCGCTTCTACTTCTCGCGATGAGCATTGACGAATTCGACATCAAGCGAGAAACTATCTTATACTCAATGACACTTTGTATCATTGAGGCGTAGATTGCATTCTTCGACGATGTCTCACACACGAAGAAGCAGAGCTCATTCTGAATGATTGTCACACCAGAGCATGTGGAGGTCATTTGTCTGGATTGGAAACAACCCAAAATATTCTATGTGTGGGTTACTTCTGGCCCTTATTAATCAAGGATTGTGTGGAGGCAGTCAAAAAGTGCCACCCATGCTAGATCTTTTGTCGGAAGATATAGGCACACCCTGCTCCTATGTTTCCAGTCATTGATGTTGGTCCTTTCACCAAGTGGGGGATTGAATTTACTACATGTCACCTGGATTCAAACGGGGGGCATCGTTACATCATTGTAGCAGTAGACTACCTCACAAAGTGGTTCAAAGCTATGTCGACGTTTAGCAATGATGGAGAAACTGTGACTCGTTTCATCTTTAATCAGATAGTAGCAAGGCTTGGTATCCTGAAGGATATTGTCACTGACCATGGCAGTCACTTCCAAAATAGAATGATGATTGAATTAAAATCAAATCTCAGGTTCAAATAGGAACATTTGTCACCCTAATACCCGCAAGCGAATGGTCAGGTTGAAGCTGTGAATAAGTCTCTTAAGACTATTCTTCAGCGGATAATCAATTCTGCCAAATCAAATTAGGATTTGATGTTGTATTCAACATTGTGGGTCTATCGAATGTCTGTGAAGACTGCCATCGGTTTTTCACCTTTTCAACTCGTATACAGGCTAGAAGTAGTCTTACCTATTGAATTTTAGATCCCTTATTTAAAGTTGGCAGTGGAGTTACTTACAGACACTTCGTCGCTTGAAGAAAACCTTCTATATCTCGAGTAACTCGATGAGCAGCGTCGTGGTGTGGCCTTAGCCAACGAGGCTCATAAGCAATGAGTCAAGTGCCAGTATGATCGGTCTGTTCACCCTCGGATTTTCTCTAAAGGCGATCTTGTCATGGTCTATGATCAAGACAAAGATCCCCTGGGGGCAGGCAAGTTCAAACCCATGTGGTTCAGACCTTTCATTGTGAAAGAGGTATTAGAGAAGGGCACTTACCGTCTGGTTTATTTTGAGGGAAATGCTTTGGTGGAGCCTAGAAATGGGCTCTACCTTAAGAAGTACTACTCTTAGGTTGGTCACCTAGGTGGCTTCTTGTATATATGTATAGTCTCTTATATCTTTTTTTGTATTTTTTGTCTTGTGGATGTGTAGTTATTTATTTCTTCTGTTTCACTGTGGTATATGTCAAGTGAATCAGAGGTTTACTTTGGGTTCACGGATGGCACTAGCCAACACACTCGGAGGCTTTCTTCCATAGCTTGGGTGATTTTCACACCTGGAGGATAGTTTCTATCTTCCAGAGGTATTTTTCTAGGCGACGCAACCAATAATGTTGTCAAGTACAACACAGTGATAAAATTTCTACATGATGCTTTTTCACATGGCATTTCTCGCCTCTGGGTTTACTTAGATGCTCAACTAGTTGTGTCCTAGTTAAATGGGATTTACCGAGTTTATGATCCCACTCTTCATCGAATATTCCTTAGGGTACGTCTCTTAGAACGATCTTTTGATTACATTACTTATATCCATGTTCCTATGATATTTGATCATTTAACAGATACTCTAGCTAATCAAGTTTTAGATTGGCATGTTGCTCACATATAAAAAGAAAAGCACACACATACACATGTAAATACATTTGTAAAAAATGTTATCCATAAAGCAATAAAGATGTATGTGTGTGTGTGTCCAAAAAATAGTGTAATGAGTATAAAAGTGGGCATGAAAGCCTCAAAATTCATCGATCTACATCGTTGGGCTTAGGCCCTCAAAAATATAGTACAAAAAGTTCCCTCGGCACATAAATAGTCTGACACTATATAAGGTCGGGGCCTATTGGCCCTGCTATAGTGAATGACAGTGTTCGCAAGACGTCGGAACAACTGGACCCAAGTCTGAGGCACCCAAGAATTTATATCTAACCCTAATTGATGAATAGAAATAGCATGCTTTTATCCTTTTTTTCCTAGTTGTGGATGCAGGTCATCTTTGGGAGGAGACTTGCAGCCTTGGGAGCTATAGAACTTGAGGACATCCACACCAAATGTTGGATAAAAGGTACGATTTCTTATTTACTCTCTCATTGTTTTATGTTCATCTATTTTGGAATGTTTGGGGTAGTGTAGAAATTAGATTGAATTTTAGGGAATCATTTTCTATGTCTATACTTAGAACCCTTGTATAGTTATAAGGGAATTTTCTCGTTAACAATAAGGTGATAATATTAACCATGTGTAACATTTTCTTAATATCTTTTGTAGGTATCACCCACCAACATGGTACTCGTTTATATCCACATGTCCAAACAACTCTTTGTATTCCTATGCTTTGAAGGCATTAAAAGGAACTAGACTATCATCTTGTATTTTCCATCATTTCACTTAAATCGTAGAAAACCTTAATTTTCTTGAAAAAAACAATAATCATTACAAAGGATTTCAGCAAGAACATTATACCATATTATACCATATTGAAACACTCCCTTTGACACATGAACAATAATAATCATAACTTCCATATTGAAACACTCCCCTTGACACATGAACAATAATAATCATAACTTTTCATAATATTCAGCACTCTTAATAGTAGAATTCGTACAAAAATCATATGGAAATATCCAACCCCATTGCATTTCATAATAAATATAGTTTCTATGATAAAAGGATACACAATAACAAGAAAATTTAAGGTCAATTGGGTTTTTACATAAATTAAAGGGTGTTTACCAAAACCATCCCGATTCAATTCTTAGTACATTTCAAAAAATGTTGTATAAACAATGTTTCTTAACTAAAACTCACACTAAACCTTGATTAAATTTGAGTTTCAAAATAAACCCATGGAAAAAATGTAACTATAAAATGTCCTCAACCAAAGATACAAGATTGCCTTACCATAAATGAAAAAATCATCAACCATTAATCTACTTGTGTTTTTTACTTTTTTAAGACTAGCAACTTAAAGATTTCCTAGCCATAAATGAAAAAATCATCAACCATTAATCTACTTGTGTTTTTAACTTTTTTAAGACTAACAACTTGATGTTAGGTGATGGTAATTCACCTTTCTGCAATGCCATAGTTAAGACTTTAGAGTTGTATTATTCATTCCCAAATACACCCACAAAGAAGAAGATAGATGAAAGATAGATGACATATTAGATCTTCCAGCGATGCTCTCTACCTTTGTTTAATAATAAGGATATAAATAAACTTTAAACTTTTGATTTTTTCTTTTTCTGTTTTTTCATCATTTTGAATATAAACTATTAAGAACATATCCACTTCCACATAGGTTTGTATAAAATAAGATGCATATTTACTTAAAATAGAGTTAATTACAATAACCCTTACAACTACATGAAAATTACGGTGTCAAAACAGTTTGTGGGTTAACCAAATTTGGAAAGGGGTAATTTGTTTTACCCTGTATTTGTATGTGCCATGTCAAGTTTCACTATTGATGTAATATATCTCATTTTTTAAAACAAATAGAATGGAAATATCTATGCATATAAATCACAAATATTTAAAGATCTATGAAGATATTTGGAATGGAAAAAATATAATTGTAACCTTAATATTTTAATACTTTTACCTATCCCCGTATCAAGTGGCATGGAAGTGAAGAGACATGGTGCCACTGATCGAGGCAATCCACCACGTGTCATCCCATTCGGTTGGCACTTGTCACCCCCCACCAATACTCATCACCTCACTTCATGGAATTTAACACCCCCTCCTCTACATGTGTTTCCTCCTTCATGGCTCAACGTCACTCCATCGCTCGCCTTGCTCTGATGACGCCTAGGTGGTACCCGCATCTTCTCTGGCTCATCCTTCGTACTCTGCAGTCTATTAAGACTGCACCTTTGGATATCATTTTCCTTACATCCATTCTCTTATCCCATTATGGCCTCATCTTGCATTCATGGCACCGGAAAGACAAGGGATTTATTTCCTAGAGGCTCCCTCAAGCTCAGTCACACTACCCTATTTTCCATCCACTCCTCTTGTAGACACTCACTCCTCGGCCTTTTCTTGGTCCCTCTGCTCATTGCCCATCCTTTTTCATGTGGCCACATCTCTCCCCTTTTGTGTCAATGAAATGGGATGCTTCCTCTCATCATGCCAAGGTGGGTTCATCTCACCGAACCAAAGGTCGCTCTGGCTCTCATCTCATATCTACTATCAAAGATTCCATTGAAGCTTATCATGCTCATACTCAACCTGATATCAAAGATGAGATATATATCTTTGAATTCGACATCTTTGTCTTGAGGAAATTCATCCCTAACGAGGAGGTGCTTCAATTCACCATCTCATGGATTCTAGATACGGGAAACATTCGGGCTCGAAACTCTCAATATATGAAAATAATTGATATATATTGGCACTTAAAACTATTGATGGTTCGAGTTCTGGTTGAGAATCATGAATCACACTAGGAGATATTGTTGCATCTCGATGACGTTCAATTGCAGGACAAACTAATTGATCACAAGCTAAACCCGATGGCAGAGAAGATGGTTGGATTGGACCTGGCAAACCTGGACTTCCCCCAACCTTAGGTGTATGTTGGTGAGGGTCGTCCTATCACTTAATTTTAATGGTTTTTAACTTTCTTAGTTTTTGTTTTACTATAGGAGGTTTGGGTGTCTCTACCCCACCTCATTGAAGTTATCTAGAGATTAGACAACAACTAGTTTTTTGTACAATGACAATTATAGGCTCTATTTTATTCAATCATATAGATTTAAGATATTGAAATTTCACAAACTTATAAACAAGATGAAGAATTGTTGTTGGTCTGGTTTCCCAAGTAGCGGGCCAACAACAATTTTTTTGTATAAACTTTCTATGGAAATATAAAGATACAGTATACCTTAGCAAAAAAAAACAAAAGACTTTTACCTAAAAAAATTATTTGATATGCGCTTTTATTCACAATATCCTCTTATCTATATCCTCTTCACAATCTCCTTGGATCTTATCCAATATGTTTTTCTCTGCTCTGTTTTTCTCTCCCCTGTCTATAATGATTTAAAACAAAAATTATACCAAAAAAATCATTTTCACACTTTTCTCTCTCTTCATTTGTTTATTTAAAAGTTTACAGTGGCATTACCACTTATGATGTAATTAACCATATTTTACATCATTAGTTTTGTCTAAGTTATAGTTTACCTTAGCATGTGAACATAGTGATATAGGGTTAAAAAATAGTCAAGATGGTAAATCAAGGTAAATATGGTTAGTAATGGTCAATGGTGTATTAGGGGGGAATTGATGTGTTAAGTCTATACTATAGACAGGGTCATAGTATTTAGGTGTTATAGTGACTTAATGGGTCCATGTCTTTAGGTTCATTATGTGTTATAGGGTGATTGTGTTACAAACCATAAGGATTAGGGGTCTACTATGCTAGGGGCCATAATGGTTAGGGGTTAAAGTGTATAAGGTTGCTAGTGTGTTTGGGGTCATAGTGTTTTACAAGGTGATTGCATCAAGGGTCATAAGGGGTATAATGTGTCATTTTTCATAAGGGTTACATGTCATGGTGTAATATGGGGTTAGTGCATTCAAGGTCATAATATGTTAAGGGGTGATTATGTCAAGGGTCATGGTGTATTAGGGTGTATTAGGGGGGACTATGCATTTGAGATCATAGTGTGTTAGGGGTCATAGGGATTAGGAGGTATATTACATCCTATGTCATATTGATTAGGTGTTATAATGTATAAAAGGGTTAGTGTGTTTGGGGTTATAATGTGTTAGGGATCGATGTGTTATTGATCATAGGAATTAGGGAGTATATTGTGTCCAAGGTCATAATGGTGAGGTGTTAGAGTATTTTATTAGAGGGTTGGTCTATCAGGTTTCATATCATGTTAGTGGATTAGTGCATTAGGGGTCATAGGGATTAAGTGGTATATTATGTTAAGGGTCATGAGGGTTAAGGGTCACAGTGTGTTAAGGGGTCGGTGTGTTCACGGTCATATTTTGTTGGGGGTATATTGTGTATGGAGTTATAGTGGTCATGTTTTATCATGTATTATAGGGTTAGTGTGTTTGCAATCATTATGGGTTAGGGATTTAGTGCATTAGTGATTAAATAATTAGGGGGTATATTGTGTCTAATCAAGGTAAAAATGTGTTAGATTGTTAATG
>SNQJ01S0016876.1:92594-105190 GCA_010110895.2 Picea sitchensis | reverse complement strand
TCGAGCAACACTCTATTACAATAATCTCCAAGCTAGGGTTCTCATACCCTCGACCCTTATTTATACTAAATATGTCTATTAAGAGAAGCATCTAGAGGAAGATCCTTCTAGAAGCGGAAGCTTCTATTAGGTCTTCTTACATCAGCCTTATTTTATTTTATTGAAAGGCCTTATTAATATTCTCCTTTATTACATTCGAATACATTTATCTACCTATGTGCGGGTTAGGACCTTAACAGAGTATAGGGATTAGGGGGTATATTGTGTCTGAGGTCATAGCGGTGATTTATTATAGTGTAATAGACGGTTAGTGTATTCAGTGTCATAGTATGTTAGGGGGTTAGTGTGTTAGGGGTAATAGGGATTGGGTAGTATATTGTGTTCAAGGTCATAATGTTGAGGTTTTATAATGTATCATGGGGTTACTGAATTCAATTTCATAGTGTGTTAGGTATCATAGGGATTAAGGGATGTGCTATGTTTAGGTTCATAGTGGTTAGGTATTATAATGTGCAAGGGGTAGTGTGTATGTCACAATGTGTTAGGGATGATAGTGGTTAAGAAGTATACTAGGGATGGGGTCATATTGTTGAGTTGTTATAGTGTATTAGTGGGTTAGTGTGTTTGGGGGTTAGATTTTTATGGGCCATAGGGATTAGGGAATATATTATGTCCATGGTCATGGTGGTGAGGTGTTATAGTGTATTAGGGGATTAGTGTGTTTGGGTTCAAATGTGTTAGGGCGTTATTATGTTAAGGGTCATGGTGATTAGTGGATATATTATGTCTAGCATAATAGTGGTTAGGTGTTATATTGTATCAGGGGATTATCATGTTAGGGATCATAGTGATTAAAGGGTAAAGTATGCCTAGATTCATTGTGGTGAGGTGTTATAGCATATTAAGGTGTTATTGTGATTAATATCATAGTGTGTTAGGGGCATAGGGATCATATGATAATATTGATTCTAGGGTCTTAGTGGTGAAGTCTTGTCATGTATTAAGTGATTTGTATGTTTGAGGTCATAGTGTGTTAAGGGTTTAGAGTGTCGTTAGGAGTCATAAGAATTATTAGGTATGTTATGTCTATAGTCATAATGGTTAGGTGGTATATTTTAATGTGGGATCCATGTGTTTGAAGCCACAATTTTCTAGGTGGTTACACAACTACAATATAGGGTCTTGGAGTTGAAATTCACGTCACTTGGTAGTTATTTTTTTAGAATTATTTAGAAGTATTCGTGACGCAAAACATAATGTGATTGGGGAGCCTTAATTTATGTCATTTAATCATCATGTTGCATCACTATGATCGATGCAATAGAAATAACACATCATGGTAGAGTCACATTTGTGCCATCACTATGATTCTAATGTTGATGCAAATATGTTTGTATCATCATGTTAAAGTCATATTTGTAATGTGTATCTAATTATTAATTAATTATTTAATTTTAATTATTAGTTTATATATTATTATTACTAGTTAATTATGATTATTAGTTATTAATTATTTAATTAATAATAAGAATTATTTATTTTTATTTTAAGAATTATAAAGTATTATAATAATTAATAATTAATTAATTAATTATAGATTGGTTACTCCTTCAACAATTTTCAGGAATTAATGTAGCAATGTTATATGATGGTTGGATCTTTCGAGAAGTTGGGATATTCTTAGCAAATGCTACCTCATTTGGTTTAATC
Source organism: Picea sitchensis (assembly GCA_010110895.2). Classification (NCBI taxonomy): domain Eukaryota; kingdom Viridiplantae; phylum Streptophyta; class Pinopsida; order Pinales; family Pinaceae; genus Picea; species Picea sitchensis. Next base: position 103,480 of record SNQJ01S0016876.1, on the reverse strand, counting down.
TTCTTGCAAGTTTTGATGACTATAATCACAACTAAGTTGGTTGAAAGAGATGGAAGACAAATTATCCTTATGGTCTCAAGAGGAGTAATGACAGTTAATATACATGTTAGAGATGAGGCTATATAAGTATAACCTTTAACAACATGTGTTAGTTTGTAAACAATTCCACATAGTATTTCATGCATCTTGAGATATGCCAATTCCCATCCTCTCATTTTTATGACCATTCATTAAAGGATGGTGACCCAATGGAAACAAAAAAGATTGCACTATTTCATGAGAACTCCTTCCTTGGACTGTATGTATTTTATGTTGTTGTGGATGGTTGTGAGGAAAGTGGAAGATCCATCATATTACAATCCCTTCGCAATGAATCAAAAGTTGATGTTTCCTTAGAGATTTTGTAACTTCTCAATTTAAGGTATCCTTGGGAATTTCACCTGGAAAGAATTGGAATCATTACACCTTACAAGCAACAGCTTAAGGAGATAAGACTATAGGTTACAAATGAATTTGGACCCAATGTTGCAAGGAAAATGGAATTCAATACTATTTATGGATTTCAATGGCATGTAGTGGGTATGCTCATATTTTCAATTGTTCGAGCATTATTAGAAGATAAAGGATTGTCAACTTCAGAATCAGGTGGCATTGGATTCATATCAAATGTTAGGCAGATGAATCTTGCTCTGACACAAGCCAATTTTTCCTTATGGATAGTGGGCAATGCCAAGACATTGCAACAAACTCCTCATTATGAAACCTTGCTCAAGAAAGTAAAGGAAAGTAAAAAAAAATTCCATCTAAGAAGCCATATAAATCTATGCTTCCAAATGCATTATTGCGGTTTTCTACCAAAATTTTCCTTTCTAGTGCTTCTAGTGCAAAACAAGCTTCACCAAAGAATTCACATGGTTGTTAGGAGGGAAGACTTAAAATGAATATGGAAGAAAATTATATCAACGGTCTATATGAAAAGAAGGAAAATATTAAAAAAAATGCATACAAAAACAAGGCTCCAACATTATTTAAGGACATAGGACAGAAATAATGGAATACTTGCATGGTGTATGGACCCAATACCACGGTATAGATTGGTCAATGAAGTTGGTACACCCTAAATTGGAGATTCCACAACAAAATTCAACAACTGGATATTTTTTCTTTAGAGGCCCTACAACCTCATGGAAATGATCACATAGGCTCATTGTAAATTGATGTGGTTAGAAACTTGCCTTGGACAAACATATGGCAAACTGGGAAGGTGCCAAAAAAAATTGAACCATTGTGTCTTCCCATCTGCTAGGTACTCTATATGGATAAACTATAAGATGTAACTCAATATTGACCTCTTCCCATCTGCCAGGTATTCTTATCTTAGAATATTTCCTATGGCATGGTGGCTTTGAATATGAAATTTTAAATCATTTTGATTTCCATTGTGTTTGGTAGGAGGTGATGTAGAACAAGCATTCAAATAAATACACCATACGATTATTGATAAAAAAAATTCATATTACCAAGATGATGGATTTATAAAATTTAGGTAATTAGATATAAACATGCTCCTTCCAATACATGTACCAAAATGATCTTGTATAGACCAAATTAGCTTTTCATATACATATTTCAAGCTTAGGCAGATGAATCCAGAAAAGCAATTTTTGGCTAAAAAAGTTAAGGATTGTGAAGGTAGGTTTATGGCAACATTATTTCATCACATATCAAAGGAAACATCACCATCCTTAAGAAATATAGAGAAAACAAGTATCCTTCCATATATTATACATGTTTACTATTGTAATTGAGCATTCAAAGCAAGTTTTTTGTTGCGAATAAATGATACATAGTGGCAAGACAATTCTATTTACATATTCATTTTCTGCTAATTATTTTGTGGTATGGMTTCAAGAAAAAGGATGGAATATGGATTTATGGGGTATCATACCTTTCCTTTACCTAGAGCTATGTGGTCTGCATGGGGTGTGGTTCGGGGTACCGAAAGAAATATGGTTATGACAATGGGATGGTGTCTTTTTAATTACTTKCCATTGTTGCTTGAGATATATTGCAACAACGGGAAAATAAAAAATCTAAGTATGAACAATTATGTATCAAATAATTTTAAATTTGAAATAAATTGATAGGGAATGGTCTAAGAATAAGAGAATTGTTTTGAACAGGTTCTCCTAAGAGTAGATGCACCACAAAAAGGCAAGGCAAATCACACCAAAAGATATGAAAGGATACAAATGTCACACCATCTAAAATATTGTGTGAATGTGATACACTCCAATATCCATACCATGTCACATGACCAAACAATTTGTGTCAGTACAATACAGTCCTAGTTCTAAACCATGTCGCATCACCAAAAATATTGTATGAGTGGGTTACCCTCCAATCTCCATACCATGTTGCACCACCAAACAATTGTGTGAGTACAAAACACTTAAAAATAAAAAATAAAAAAAATCAAAGGCTATGAGGTGAATAAGATAAGGGGTGGTGAGGTTTGAATAAAACAAAAGGTTTTCAACACACACAAGAGTTACCAAGTATCCCACCAAAAAAACATTTCAATGTGTTACCAAATTTCTCACATAAAACAAATTTCAATGTGAAATGGTATGTCGCACCTAAAACAAGGCTGCATGGCAGCATATACCTGCCGCTATACAGGTATAATAAAACAATAGCTGTAAAGTCAAATCTGTTTTTGACATTATTTTGAGGCAAATATGACTCTAGAAACTTTGGCTAAATATAGAGAATTGTGTAAAAAATAATATCAGAGCCGCCACCTCTGTAATAAAAGGTTCAATTAATCTACAAATAGTAATAAAGAAAAATAGTTTAAATATTTAAAAAATATAATAAAATTGAACAATGTAATGTTAAACTTTGGAAAAACAAATAAGTGTAAAAGATAATATCATAGCCGCCACCTCTGTAATAAAAGGTTCAAATAATCTACAAATAGTAATAAAGAAAAATAGTTTAAATATTTAAAAAATATAATAAAATTGAACAGTGTAATGTTAAACTTTGGAAAAACAAATAAAATTTATAGTTAAACGGTTGATTAATATGCAGTCAAAGCGAATCGATTGTTATATCCCTGGCAAGGTAGGTATAATACCTACCAAGGCAGGTATAATAAATAAATCATCTTTTGGTGACCTTAATTAATTGCATATGCAGTCACAATAAAACAAAAAGATATCTTTGGAGTATCTTCTTGTGGCAGTAATTGTTGATTCTCTTCAACCAACAAATACAGTCTTTTCCATGTGGCATTAATTCAAACACAAAGATGGTGATTCTCTTCCTACTCACAAGTCCATGCATGCGCTCCTTGCCTCCAAAGTTGGAAATCATCGATTTTGCCATTTTATTGGAATTGGTGTGGATTTTGCCATTTTCATGGGACTCTTCACATATTGAAAATGATATGAGACCTTTCGTCCTTGGCGTCAGAGATGACTCGATGCAGTCAGAAATAATGGCCAGGAGCAAAATCAAACATAGTCGAGTACCACCCACAAGACCGGAATTGGTTTGTGACCCGCGGGTCACGACTCACAACCAAACGTAGAATACGGCCAAGTCATTTGCATTATCCCATTTAACAAATCAAATAGTTATCTTCTTTTCCACCCGGGCCGCCCGCCCATGTGGACGACTGTTTTTTGGCCAATTAAACCCTATAGCTTGCATCCACAAGCATACACAAGCATACATAGATCGCTTAAACCTGTGAGCATTTGTTATTTTCCAGGAGGTGCAGGAATAAGGTTATTGGAGCTCTCCAGTGGAACAACAATGGCAGCAGGCAGGAGATTTTCTTCACTTGTAGCTCGAGCAGTCCGGTAGGTTGGTGCACCGTCATCTGCCTTTGGGGCGTCAGGTATGGGGACGTTGAGCGGATTTTCCGCATTATTCTGCGGACGACGAGTGGATTCTTTGGAAGCCATTGTCCATTTAGACGAAGCCACTGCCGTAAAAAACTTTACTCAAACATTTAATAATAATAAATAGCTTTTCAAATGTCTCACCACCTCTGTAACCAGTACGGTGGCTTCTGGGCATCCATCGACTGCAGTGAACGCGGAAATTATAGCAGAGGTTACTTCCACCAAGTAATGAAACCGTATGTCAACATTTATGAACCGCCGTCAGCTCGGCAATAAGAGGTTCGTTTGAATAGCCAATAGAATCTTGCCAAAAAGGATTTTAAATAATTAAAATAAATAAATAAAAAATATTGCTAAAGTGTGACATTAGAACACTACATAAATTTTTGGTCAATAGGTGGATTAATATGTAGTCAATGGTGAACTCATCACTATATACCATGCCTATCGACAGGTATAATAATTTTCAATGTGATACACATGACAAGGTTTTTTTCTTCGCGACATTCTAAGTTTTTAAGGGGGTGCATAAAACAAGTTTACATAAGAAAAAATCTTATGAAGCGTACATAAGACAAAATCTCATAAAGGGTGAAAAAATCTTATGAAGCGTACATAAGACAAAATCTCATAGACAAAAGGGCATGTATAAGTTAAAATATGCACATGAGAAAGTTATTTTAAGTGTACAAATCATTCCAAGAAAGAAACTTTATGGTAAGAATAAAACCAAACTTCACAAAAGGGAACATTAAGCCAATGTTTATAGTATGCATCAAGAAGGTCGTGACAAAGTTGAAGCTACTCCAGGAATTCAAACTGAGGATATTGAAGTTACAAGAAAGTGTCTCATGGAATTTTTCAAGCTTGACACAAGGTCTAGAGATGATAAAGTGAAACCTCATTCATTGATTGTTTTCTTCGATTGGATTCATGTAGAGAGTTACAATCTAAGAAGACAATGTTGACATGTATTCTGAAATTTATATTTCAATTCTACCGATCTGTATGCATTGGTTACATCGATGTCTAGGAATAATGTTGCATATTGTTGTAATGGAGCAGTTGTTCATACATAGGTTGGTATATACATTTAAAGAGAATTTTTGCACATGAAAGAAAATTTGGCAATCAACTAATATTTGCAAAGGAGAAAAGAGAGCTTATTTGATTGGTGATATCACAATATTATAAGCCTTCAAACTTGTGTATCAAGACTTTATGGTTACATGGTTTTACCATTTAGGCTAAAGTGCATATTTAAAGTAAGGCATGGACTCTCCTCATATGCAAGTTCCAAGCAAAGAAGAAATCAAACCTATGGTGTGCAATTCATTGATTGTATCATATGAGGCAAACTGGTGTTAAATTTGGCAGCATCGACAGTCATTCTCCAATGAGAGGCCATATGGGCCACCCTAAGGCTAGCCAGGGAGATTTGGAGAATCAACCAGTCTTGTGAGGTATTGACAAAATCCATGGGGAACGTACAACATCTGTGAGTCAAACCAAAAGTCAGGACGAACGAGATGCTATATGAGTCTAATGCAAAAGTCAGGGGGAACGTACAACCTCTGTAAGCATAGACAGTCTAGTGCAAAAGTCAGGGGGAACGTACAACCTCTGTGAGCATAGACAGACTAGTGCAAAATCCAGGGGAAACATACAACCTCTGTGAGCCTAGTCAAACCTTGTGAGCCATGAGCAAAAGTCAAGGCATCTAGCAAAAGTTAGGCTGAATATAAAATTCCTATGAGCTAGAACTTCAGAGCCATGAGCAAAAGTCAAGGCATCTAGCAAAAGTTATATTTAATATAAAATTCCTAAGGATTAGAAACAAACGATATTCCTAATATTGCAAATGATGATGTAATTGTATTGATCTAGTGTGTTGGCACCTGTAAACATTATCCACCATGAAGAGAATTTTGAATTGCTCCTGTCAAGAGTTGTAACTAAAGTTCTGAGTCTAGTTCTATGTTAGAACTAAAGTGTAATGTTGAGTTGCAACTAAAGTCTTGAGTCTAGTTCTCACATAGAACTAGACTCAAGAATTTAGTAATGTTGAGTTGCAACCAAAGTCTTGAGTCTAGTTCTACTTTTAGAACTAAAGTGTAATGTTGAGTTGCAACTAAAGTCTTAAGTCTAGTTCTAAGTTCTAATCCAAAGCATGCTCTAAAATATCTCAAGTCTAGTTCCCTAAGTTTTGAACTAAAGTGTAAAGTCGAAGCTGAACCAATCTCAAGTCTAGTTCTAAGTTCAACTAAAGTGTAAAGTCATTGTAACCAATCTCAAGTCTGGTTCTAAGTTTTTAAACCAAGCATGAAGTTTAGTTATGTTTAATGCATGCAATTAAGTTACTATTTCAAGCTTCCCCTCCTCCCCTTTTCAGCCTATATAAGAAGAGGTCTAACCCTTTCTTCAATACAGTTCTGCAACACGCTTTATATGCAGGTTATGGGAGAAGCAATAGAGGAGCACATCAATGATAAAAAGGAAGAATATCATAGTATTTCAGCAAAGGTCTTGTAAGTCTCTTGTCAGTCGAAATCATCTATAAAGCTCTTTAAGATAACAACATTCATGGTGGATATTTGTAAGAGATCTTACATTATTAATGCAATAGCAATAAAGGAATATTGTTTGTTGGGGTTTTTTTTTCCTGTACAAGGTTTCCCCGGGGTATATGTGTTGTTGATATGCATGTTTATTTATATACATAATTATTGCTATTCGATTATGATTTGAAATTGTTGAAGTGTATTAAGATGGAATCAAAGTATTGAAGAAAATAAAAGAATTAATCCACATAAGAAATCAAGCTCATAATTTAACATGGTATCCGAACTTAGGGTGTGTTAAACGTGTTGAAGTGCAACAACAGGTACACACAGATAAACTTGATTAAGATCCATTTCAGTCAGAGTCAAGGATAGGGTCGAAGGAGCTACCAACTTCAATATGTGGAAGCTCTGAATAACAAATATCTTGTAGGAGCATGATCTTGAGCAATATGTGATGTGATCAGAGATCAGCTTTTGTTCACAGGGACGGTGGGGATCGGAACAAGTAAGTCAAAGTGAAGGATGTTTCCCCTCTCACTCCCCCAATTCCAATCAAAATTCATTTCTCGCAGGCGCTGCATCAATAGACAACACAAGGTTCCGCTATATACCTGACATATAATGTAGATGGAGACCCATGGTTGTCATCATCCATCCCTTCCAAGAAACAAGGACCAAGCCCAAATCCCTAGAAAAGATATCGGAAGGGAACTCACTATACTTTCTTCATTCGCCCGTCGTTTGTGTGGATAACTAGGGCTTCATGGGCGATGTGTCCATCCGTTCACATTGGCGTTGACGAAGTAACGGGGTTTCAAGAAGCATCAATGGCCCTGCGCTGCCCTTTGTCTCCGCAGGAAGCATATAATTAAATGCTAGAGGAGCGGAGCCTGGAGGTGTAAGCTCTAGCGAACTCGAACCTGTCCAAAATGCGGACGTCGAGAGGCAAACAGGGAGAGGTGATGTGGCCTCGCATGGTGGCTATCAAATGGCTTCGCCTAAGAGTTTGCAGAGATGAGAAATTCAGTTGTGTTTCCATCTCGCAGTTGATGTGGGGTCAATCGGAAGTGTTGTAGTCGAACTGCGTAGTGGATAATGAGGATTACAGGAAATTATGCTCTTTGTTTGGATCGATTCATATTTCTGTTACGGTGGGGGTGATCATGGCTCTGGCAGGATATTCGTGGGTACATGGAATGTCGGTGGCAGAAAGGCACAGGATGATTTGGATTTGGAGGTGGAGGACTGCTTAATTCCAGACCAGAGGCCGAGTCTTCGGATATATATGTTATCGGGTTTAATAGTGATCTTCATCATGCTTTGTTTTCTTCATGTTTTTCACGTGGACCTGATTTCGTTTTCGATTTGGCTACAACTTCCAGGAAATCGTTCCCCTCAAGACGGGCAAGGTTTTCGGCACAGAAAACAGTCGGGCAACCGAGAAATGGAACGCTTTAATCTGCAAAACTCTCAACAGAAATGAGGCTGCCGGAATCGTGAGAAGTGCCAGCGCTCCTCCCTCTGAATTCGCTTCCGCTTTGCCATTCATGCAGCAGGAGAAAGAGGAAGGGGCAGAGATAATTTCGTCATGGAGCAGAGAGAGATACGAACGAGTCGAAAGCAAACAAATGGTGGGCATATTTACGCAGAGAGGCGTACACCTTTTGGTAATGGGTATAATTAATGATCTTTTAATTAGGAATCATAATTTTATGATCAGAGATTAAAGCAATGATGTTTGACCAGGATCTGCCAAATTCTTTATGAGCAGAAGCTATCTTCACTGTCGTGTATATTCAGAATAGGTGTTCACATGCTATTTTGAAGGACAAGACTTCTAAAGAAGTCTTCTCAAGGATGAAACCTGAAGTAGGGCATCTAAGGATATTTGGATGTCCTGTGTATATTCATGTCCCTAAGGAAAAGAGGACAAAGATGGAACCCTCACGAAAGAAAGGGGTTTTTGTGGGGTACAGTGAGAACTCCAAGGATTACAGGATTTATGTACTAGGTCAGAGGTAAGCAGAGATGTGATTTTCCATGAGGAAGCCACATTTAAGAAATCCAGAGAGCTTCAGCAGGATTCAGAAGCAGTTCAACCAGCTTCACCCTCTTCTGAAAATGAAGAGTCAGATGATCAGAGGGAGGAACCTTGTGAAGGGCCAAGTAATGAGTCCAAGTGTTAGAAATAACTCTTGAAGAACCTCCAGCCAAAAGGAAGTCAAGGTGGCTTAAAGAAATAGTGCGGGAAACAGAAAGGATAACTGCTCCCAAAGGAACTTTCAGGGAAAGGAAGAGGCCTCATAGGTTTGGAGGCTATGTTGCAATGATGAGTAGTATTAGTAATGTTGAACCTTCTTCATTTGAAGAAGAAGATAAATTACAAGTATGGAACGATGCCATGCTTGAGAAATACAGGTCTATTATAAATAACATTGTTTGGGACATTGTGCCAAGGCCAAAAAACAAATCAATGGTTTTTTCCAAATGGATCTATAATATCAAACATGCAGCTAATGGAAGTGTGGAAAAGTTCAAAGCAAGATTTGTAGCCAGAGGCTTCACTCAGAAAGAAGGAATCAACTACGAAGATATTTTTTCTCCTGTAGCCAAGTATACCTCCATTTGAGCTATTATTTCTTTAGCTTTCGTACTTGGTTGGAAGCTACATCAGATGGATGTAAAAACAACATTCTTGAATGGAAAGATTGAACATGAGGTCTTTATGGAACAACCAAATGGTTTTATACTGCCTAACAAAGGCACTCATGTATGCAAGCTAAGGAAGGCCTTGTATAGTCTTAAGCAGGCTCCCAGAGTTTGGTATGAAAGGATTGATGGCTTTCTTAAAACCCTGGGCTTTCAGAAAAGTGATGCTGATGAAAATTTATACTTCAAGATAAGAGGTAACCAACCTATTATACTATTCCTGTATGTTGATGATTTCTTTCTAACAGGAGATGAAGAGCTAATAGCCTGGTGTAAGAGGGAGATAATCTCAGAATTCGAGATGAAAGACTTGGGCTTGATTCATTACTTCCTAGGATTGGAAGTGTGGCAAAAACAGGGCGAGATATTTCTGGCACAAGGAAAATACACAGTGGATGTACTAAAGAGGTTTGGTATGTTGCATTGCAAATCCATGTCTACTCCGATGGTTACCAACCCGAGGAAGCTGCATGATTCTAATACAGGTTCAGATTTGGTGGATCCCATCATGTATAGGCAGCTGATTGGATCATTGATGTACATGATCCACACTAGGCCAGATATATGCTATGTAGTGATTGCAATGAGTCAGTTCATGACTGAACCAAGACAGAGACAGAGACACTGGGTGGTAGCAAAACACATCTTGAGATATCTCAAAGGGACCATTAGTTATGGTTTGAGATATACATTCAGTGGTGGTTTATTTTTGCATGGGTATGCAGATGTTGACTGGGCAGGAAGCCCAGTGGATCAGAAGAGTACTTCCTGATACTGCTTCAGTTTAGGATCCACTATGATCTATTGGTCCAGCCGAAAGCAGGGATCCATTGCACAGATTACAATAGAGGTTGAGTACATTGCAACAAGTGATGCTAGAAAGGAAGCAGTATGGCTCAGAAAATTGGTTTCTTGGTTGTTTGGTGACAAGCTCAAAACGACGTTGGTTCATTGCGATAATCAAAGTTGCATAAAATTAACAGAGAACCCGGTATTTCATGATAGTTCAAAACATATTGACATGAGGTACCACTACATCCGAGACTTGGTCCAGAGAAAAACTGTAAAGTTACAGCACATAGCTACGAGCGAGAAGGTAGCTGATATCCTGACCAAGCCTCTGACCTCGAGACACTTTGTTCCGCTGAGAGGCAAGCTTGGTGTGGCTGAGAATGAATCCCTTCCTGAGAGGGAGTGTTAAATTTGGCAGCATCAACAGTCATTCTCCAATGAGAGGCCATATGGGCCACCCTAAGGCTAGCCATGGAGATTTGGAGAATCAACTAGTCTTGTGAGGTATTGACAAAAGCCAGGGGAACGTACAACCTCCATGAGTCAAACCAAAATTCAGGACGAGCGAGATGTTATGTGAGTCTAATGCAAAAGTCAGGGGGAACGTACAACCTCTGTAAGCATAGACAGTCTAGTGCAAAAGTCAGGGGGAACATACAACCTCTATGATCATAGATAGACTAGTGCAAAAGTCAGGGGGAACATACAACCTCTGTGAGCCTAGTCAAACCTTATGGGCCATGAGAAAAATTCAAGGCATCTAGCAAAAGTTAGGTTGAATATAAAATTCCTATGAGCTAGAAACAAACGATATTCTTAATATTGCAAATGATGTAATTGTATTGATCTAGTGCGTTGGCACGTGTAAACATTATCCACCATGAAGAGAATTTTGAATTGTCTT
>SNQJ01S0016876.1:50223-79884 GCA_010110895.2 Picea sitchensis | reverse complement strand
GAATTAATCCTTCTCATATTCCTACACATTACAAAGCTCACACATATTTGAGATATATATGAAAACATGTTGATTTTCTAACATTTAATCACAAATTTCTTTTAAATACTAAAATGAATAAAGTGGAGAACAATAAGGTGAAAACCAAATATATTTATGGAAATGATATCGTGAAAGGTTAATGGGGCGATGAAATGTGGAGAATGATGAAGGGAAAGATGGATGAAAATAGGAGATTTCTAAACCCCAACAAAAACCTACAAACCCTAGCAACTTATGGTCTATTGTACGATCCTGAACTTGTACATTTCCCAAGATGTATAATCCTTTCCTTAAGAAAACCCTTGTATACATGCTTTCCTCCACTTAAACCCACATACAAACACTCAAATATTGTACAAAAACTCTGTACAAACGACCCTATTGTTTCACCTCCAATCTATTGAAATCTTCTTGTGGTTTCCTATGTTCTCTCTTCTCCCCGACCTGATCTCTAGATGGAATTCCTTCTCCACCTATAAAATATCTCCTTGAATCACAGTCCTTCATGATCCAACCCTCTTGATAAAAATTCATTCTTTGCTCCTAATATTGATCCCCTTGAGTCACAGTCCTTCATGACTCAAGCACTTGAGCAAAATTCCTTCTTTGTTATCTTTGTGTGAAAAGTGTCTTCCTTACTCACCCCGGTATTGCTTTTATAATCTTGATTTATGACCTAACCCTATTCTCCAAAGTGATTGGAGATTGACATTACTTCTCACCTCACTTGAGATCAATGGTTATTATTTAATTCACTAATGCTAATTAAATTATTTCTTTAAATAAAACTCAATTCACTAATAAAAGAACTTTAATTTAATAATTCCTTTAATTAAAGTAAAATCTCAAGGTAGAAGGATTTGGATGATTTCCACGCGTCTAGACACTTATACCTGTGTGGAAGTACATGTTTGATGATACAAACATCAACACTCCCTCTTAGAAAGGAAGTTACTTCTCGAAGAGCCACCTGGAATTGGTTCTTCCTCTGACCCTAGCACAATGTCGCACACATCATCCTGCTCACCTGCATCCCTCCAACCTTGTTGGTCAACTTCTCCCCAAACATTGGAAGTCATGGAATCAATGACGCTACATATCAATGCCACAAAGTTTGGAAACTTGATCGAAGGCATGCTCTCCCTCAATTTGATCCTAGGATCCTCCCACTCCTGAGCATCCATCAATTTCATCTCATACCAACTAGGTCTCCTAATAGAATTGGAATGGGATAAATCACTCTCCCCATTTGAATGTTTACTTCCCACACTGGAAGTTTGTGAACTTTTCTCTTCCTTCATCTACTCACCCTTTAGAGCCTCTCGCTCCTTTTCCTTTTTCATTGACATCATTCCATGATCTAATATCCCCTTTGGATCATCTTATAGGCTTTCCCTACAACCTGTATAATCTATCCTCTCTAACACCAATGCTCATTGTTATTTCAAGGATAGATCCCTCTGGATGTATCAGTACTTTCCCTCTCTAAAATGTCACAAAAAAACCCTTGTCCTCCAAAACATAAACTGAGATCAATTTCTTCTTCAGTTCTAGTACATAAAGAACATCCTCATCCTCTAACAAACCCCCTGACTCAAGATGAAACATGATAGTTCCCTTCCCATTTATTGCATACTTAGCATCATCACAAAGCTCCACATGGGTCCCTGAGTCCTCCATTAGATTGTTGAATATCTCCCCTGATTATGTCATATGATCTATCCATTGAGAAACAACCAACTCCTACAACCTAGCACCTATGTCATTGATGTACAACCTTGTACCTATAACTTTTTCCAGAATTGTGCGTACATGTCCTCACTACATATTGCATATGTACACAATTTTCTCTATTGAATATTGCATATGTATGTGCGTGTTCCTTCTACAGCCTACATATGTACGTGCCATTTTGCGCTATATCCCATGTACACACACACTCTGAGCAACCTGCTCAATTCGTACAGCTCTAGAAATTTGCTCCAATCTGTTGGACCTTCCTGCGACTGTACCTGCTACTACTCTACTTTCTAGATATGTCCTCTCTACCCGATCTGTCTGTTGTTTCCTCCTCCTCCTTTGGACTAATCGGATCTCTATTTGAAAGTCCTTCTTCTCCCTTGTTGAGATCTCTTTGAGAAAAAATCCTTCTTTGCTCTCTCTATGAGTCTCTGACTCCCATAGATTTGTTATCCCTTGATTTGATCTCTGGATGAAAGTCCTTATTTACCCTTGTTGAGATCCTCTTGAGTCACAGTCCTTTGTGGCTCAAGCACTCAATGAATTTCATTACTAAAATTGACTATATACAACCTATACGATCCAATACATGCGTATTCCTACTGAAACCCATGTATGTACACAAATTTCCTTACTTGAAATCGTGTATGTACACGGTTGTTACCACCACAACTCGCGTACAGCTTCATACTTTAGAAAAAACAAATTTTACCTATGTATGGCTATTTCCTAGAAATTCGTCCTTTAATTTTTTTCTTGTTGGTTTATAGATCTGCTAAGATCTCCTATAGATATGATAGATCTACTGCAAAAGATAGTGGATCTGTTCTTGGTCCTTCAAACACCCACCACGACACTCCTGGTCCAATATTTCTATTGTTGTAACCCTAGATCTGAACTAGATCTATCTCTCGGTCACTCAAATCTAATAGATCTTCCATTATGAAACATGAGATTGGCTCCCTCTCAGAGACAAAGGTATGATACCATGTTTAAATCACAACATGCTATGGAATATTCAACTCAAATAAAGATAGCAGAAGTAATACTTGAAACCAAAAGCCCATACACAATACATAAATATATTTTTCCCATCAACTAAGCTTATCATTCAAATAAATTCAAATCTTACAAGGACTCCCTTATTGGGAAAATGGCCCACAGAGAAATACATAAAACTTTAGACAAAACTTGCAAACCCTAGAAATCTCATGTGTTGTTATATGACCTTGTACTTTCACAATTTTCGAGATGTATGTGTCTTTCCTTAACAAAACCCACATATATTCACATGTCTCCATTGAAACCTGCATACATGCACTCAAATATTGTACATAAAACTTTGTACGATGAGACCCTATTTTTGCGGCTCCAATCTGTTGAAACATGCTTGTGGTTGCCTATGTTCTCTCTTCTCCCTGAACTGATCTCTAGATGGAATTCCTTCTCCACCTATATGAGATATCCTTGAATCACAGTCCTTCATTATCCAAACCTCTTGAGGAAAATTCCTTCTTTGCTCCTAATATTGATCCCCTTGAGTCACAATCCTTCGTGACTCAAGCACTTGAAAAAAATTCCTTCTTTTCTCCCAAGTGAATGGAATGACTCCACACTAGAAAAATTCATTCTTTGTTATCTCTATGTGAAACYTGTCTTCCTTCCTCACCCTAGTCTTTSTTTTATAATCTTAAGTTATTACCTGACCTTAATCTCTGAAGTGATTGACGATTGAGATTACTTCTCACCTCACTTGAGATCAATGGCTATTATTTAATTCACTAATTCTAATTAAAKAATTTCTTTAAATAAAACTCAATTCACTAATCAAAGCACTTTACTTTAATAATTCCTTTAATTAAAGTAAAGTATCAAGGTAGAAGGCTTTAGACAACCTCCACACGTCTAGACACTTAGACCTAAGCAGAAGTACTTTTCTGATGCTATTAAAATCAACCCTCCCTCTTAGAAAGGAAGATACTTCTCGAAGAGCCACTTAGAACTGGTTATTCCTCTGACCCTAGGACAATATCACACATATCATCTTGCTCACTAGCATCCCTCCAACCTTGTTGGTCAGCTACTCCCCTAATACTGAAAGTCACGGAATCRATGATGCTACATAAATATGCCACAAAGTTTGGAAACTTTCTCGAAGGCCTACTCTCCCTCAATGTGCTCCTAGGAACCTCATTCTCCTGAGCATCTATCAATGTCATCACGTACTAACTAGGTCACCTAGAATAATTGGAAGGGAATAAATCCCTCTTCCCAGCTGAAGGTTGACTCCCCACACTAAAAGTATGCGATCTCTACTCCTCGTTTAGTTTCTCACCCTTCAGAGCCTCTTGATCATTTTCATCTGTCACTGACATCAATCCATGATCCAATATCCCCTTGTATCCTCTTACAATCTTTCCATACAACTTGTATAACTTGCCCTCTCTAACACCAATTCTCACTACTATGTCAGTCTTATCTCCCTCTGGACGTATGCGTACTTTCCCTCTTTAAAAATTCATGGAAAAACCAGTGTATTCCAAAATTGAAACTGAGAGCAAGTTCTTCTTCAGTTCTGGTACATAAAGTACATCATGGGCCCCTAAAAATCCCCCTAACTCAAGATGAAACATGATAGTTCCCTTCCCCTTTATTTCATACTTGTCATCATCATCAAGCTCCACATGGATCCCTAAATCCTTCATTAGAGTGTTGAATAGATCCCCTACTTTTGTCATACGATATGTCCACCAAGAAACAACCAAATCCTACAACATAGCACCTTTGCCTCTATTGTACGACCTTGTACCTACAAATTTTTCAGACTTGTAAACACATGTCCTCACTATAGCCTACGTAAGTATGTGATTTTCTCTATTGAACCCCACGTATGTACACTCTTGTTCCTTTAGTAGTCCGCGTATGTACATGCCTTTCTGCATTGTAGTCCACATACACACACACTCTAAGTGACCTGCTCAATGCGTACAACTCTATAACTCTAATCCAATCGGTTGGACCTTCTTGCAACTGTACTTGTTGTTTCTATGCTTCCCATATCTCTCCTCACTACCATATCTTTCTATTTTTTCCTTCTCCTCCTTTGGAATAATTGGATATCTAGTTGAAAGGCCTTCTACACCCTTGCTAAGATATCTTTGAGTAAAAATCCTTCATTTCTCTCTCTATGAGTCTCTGACTCCCATAGATCTATTATCCCTTGAGTTGATATATATATATATATATATGAAAGTCCTTCTTCACCCTTGTTGACATCCTCTTAAGTCACAGTCCTTCGTGGCTCAAGCACTCAATGAAATTCAATGTTGAAACTACCTCTATACAACTTGTACGATCTTGTATGTGTATGTTCCTACTCAAACCTGTGTATGTAAGTAACTTTCCTTACTAGAACCCATGTATGTAATTGGTTGTTACCACTGCAACCTGTGTAAATATTCATACTCCTGCAAAACCAAATTTTACCTCTATACAAATGTTTCCCAGAAATATATCCTTTGATTTTTTCTTGCTCATTTATAGATCTGCTAAGATCTCCTACAAATTTGATAGATCTTCTACAAAATATAGTGGATGTGTGCTTGGTCCTTCAAACACCCACTGCAACACTATTGATCCTATAGATATGTTGTTTTAACTTTATATATGAACTAGATCTATCTCCTAGTCACTCGGATCTAATAGATTTGTCATTGTTCAACCTTAGATTGGATCCCTCTAAGAGACAAAGCTCTAATGCCATGTTGAAATCCCAACACACTCTAGAATATTCAACTCAAATAAAGATAACAAAAGTAATACTGGAAACCAAAATATCATGCACAATACACAAATACATTCTTCCCATCAACTAATATTATCATTCAAATAAATTCAAAGCTTACAAGGGCTCCCTTACTGGGAAAATGGTGCATGAAGAAATACAGAAAAAAAATAGACATAAGTTGCAAACCCTATAAATATCTTGTGTTGTTGTATGAACTTGTACTTTCACACTTCCCAAGATGTATGTGCCTTTCCTTAAGAAAACTCACATATATGCACCTATGTCCACTGAAACCTACGTACACACACTCAAACACTGTCCGGAAAACTCTCTATGATGTGACCATGTTGTTGTGGCTCCAATCTATTGAAACACACTTGTGGTTGCCTATGTTCTCTCTTCTCCCTTACATAATATTTAGATGGAATTCCTTCTCCACTTATTTGAGATATCCTTGAACCATAGTCCTTTTTTATCCAACCCTCTTGAGAAAAATACCTTCTTTTCTCCCAAGATCGATCCCCTTGAGTCACAGTCCTTTGTGACTCAAACACTTGAGAAAAAGTATTTCTTCGCTCCAAAGTGAATGGAATGACTTCACACTAGAAAAAGTCCTTCTTTGTTATCTATGTGTGAAAAGTGTCTTCCTTCATCATCCTAGTCTTTCTTTTATAATCTTGATTTATGACCTAACCCTAATATCCAAAGTGATTGACAGTTGAGATTACTTCTCACCTCACTTGAGATCAATGGATATTATTTAATTCACTAATGACAATTCAAGCATTTCTTTAAATAAAACCCAATTCACTAATAAAATCACTTTACTTTAATAATTCCTTTAATTAAAGTAAAGTCTCAAGGTATAAGGCCTTGGATGACTTCCACGTGTCGAAACACTTAGACCTATGCAAAAGTACCTATCCAATGCTACAAACATCAACAAGAGGAAATGTAATTTTTTAAGAAGACCCTGCTCAATTTTGGTATTGATGGTCCCATGAATAACAAAAATGATTTATTGTACCCTTGGTTTCCTACTTTATTTGTCAACCTTGGGTTTGCACAAACTTAAGAGGTGTTATGCATCATATGTGCAGTATGCAATTGTCGGTAGCAAAGGTTTGAGACTGATCAAAGGCTGAAAATGTGCAGGAAATTTAAATGACAGAAATAAGATTTGAACTAATTGTTGGAAGGAAACACACCAATCTGAAATTGTAGTTAATCTAGATTGCATAAAAAAAACTTATTCTAACTGCATTAAGCAATATTGAATCAAGAATATTAAATTGCAGCAAAAAGATGAATTCAATCTAAGTTTTGACAGAAAATGGTAATAGAAGTAAACCTACACTAATGCATGAATAAAAAAAGTTAACCCTTTGATCAATATCAATCTAAATGTCCTTTAATTGTTTATTGATGCTTTCAGGAAAAGAAGATTAAGCTAAGTCAAAATCTGAAGCTAAAACATACCTACATGATATCTCTACAAGAACTGTGCAGTTCTACATGAATTGTACAGTTTCTACATTGTACGGTTTCTACAGGAAGCAAAATGGAGTCTAAAAAGGCAGTGCAAGTCTGTAAAATCATGAATAAATCTAGACTATAAATAAATGAAGTGAATTTGAGGTTCTTGGCCTTGGGAGGCACCTAGGAGTGCTCCAAGAGGCTATTGAACATTTCTACAAGATGCATGTGATGACTAGATAACCTGTGACAACCTTGACAAAAGCTAGAATTAATTATGAAAAGCTATATTAAACTTCAAAATGGAATAAAATACTATATTAGCATGCATGAAAACTACAGAAATGGTAACAAGGTCCTTAATCCCTCTTGGATGGACCCTACCCACGAAGCACAATGAGCCTAAAAAAAAAATTAATAGATTGAAAGCAAAACCATCTTTATTTCATAAATATCAGTAATACATCAAGAGCAGGAAAGCTTTGATTTCTCAATACAAGTCTTCACAAAAAATCCACATAATACTTCTCCAAAATTCTTTATATCGCTCTCCTAGACTAGAGGTCTATATATAGCTAGAGAGTTCGACCTTCTTTCTTAAATTAAGGAGAGAAATGGGTAAATGAGGGATCTCATCCCTTTACACCTATATATTCAACTGTTGTTGATCAAAAGTGGCCATTAATTCACAAGGAGCGCTCTTGGAGGTAGGTACAGACAATTTCCCTTGATCTTTGGCTGGAAACTCCTTGAGAGAGAAAAAATACCATGTTTCTAGGAGGTTGGTGCCCTTGAATCATGTAGTTCGACCTGGTTGGTGGAATACATGTCTTTTGACCAAAAAAATAGTGCAAAAAAGTATATTATACAAAAAAATCCACCTCAACCATACATTCATTAGGAAACATACAAAACACCCATAACTAACTATTAAATATGGTCAAAAGAAAACATTAAAACTTTTTATGGTTGAAAACTGTGCCAAAGATGGTCCTTTAGAATGGACAATAATGAGGCTCATCATCACCCCCCAGTTGAACTTTTGCACACCCTTTGTGCAACCAAAAATTGTCTTTATGTTCTTTCTATTGTTGTTGTTGTTGTGTACCATGTCGTTGTTTACTAAAATGTTGTTGTTAAATATTTTCCTGGTGTTCATCACCATGTTGTTGCTCAATGCCTTGTTGTTGTTCACCACCCTATTGTTGCCTACTGAATTCATGTCTCATATCCTAGGCCACATATCTGGTGATAGCTTGATGATAATGGTATCCTTTATCCATCACAACGTTGGCAAATTCTGATTCTTCCTTTTCTATTTTGAGATTAGTCATAGGTGATGCAGGGAGAAGAAGTGGAGGGATCATCCTTAACCCAATCCATTTTGTCTTCATTTTCCTCAAAGTTTCTTTGTACCAGGGTGTCCTTAGGATTGCAAGTTGCAATTTATTGGAGGAGTGAGGTTCCCTGATATGCAAATCATGAGGAAAGGACTGCCACCTCCAACGGTAGGCCTATGTTGCTTCCTCTCCAAATAACCTAAGTGAGTCATAAAGATGGTCTATTGCTGCCCTTTGTTTGGTTGTCCAACCTGGAGTCACATCCTTATCCAAGGAGAGGATATGATGACTTTTTATGACATATTTAGGCCTCATAGCCTCATCTCTAATCCATAAGGGTGTTTTGTTTTCTTCTTCCTTATACTTATTGAATTCTTTTTCCCTCATTTCTTCATGCTTTATCCATGATGTTAAGGCCATCAATTGGACATCCCCCACATATGGATTGGGATTCCAATTGTAGGGGTGTGGAAAGATGAGGTTATGCAAGTATAATTCACATAGTTTATCTCTTTCCTCCATATCACATCCCTAATATGCATCTAATAAGTCTCGAGGGGTATCAAGGTTAAATTTCACAAATTTGGCCAGGTGTGCAATCTGATTCCTATGCCATTATTATTTTAGGAACAATGTATATGTCCTAGATGGTGGTCTGCATTCCAGCATCTCTATAGACACTTTAGCTATTGTTCTAACTATGTATTCCATAATTTCCACCTATTCACTCTTCTCATACAGATCCCTTCATGCCTTGTTCAATTGTTGTTGCAGCTTTTGGTTCTCTACTCTCAACTTCTAGTTGTATTCCTTTTTCTATAGAGTCATAATTTGGAATTTGTGCTCCATAAGTTGGAGCTATTGTTCCAATTCATGTGAATCCTCCTCTTTTTGTTTTCCTTTATTATCTTCTGCCACCCTTTTCCACTTGATGGCATCAACCTTGGATTTCTATAATTCTAACATGGTTTTATAAAGGAGTTTTTCCATGGGGGTTTTTGTTTTGGAGGTTCCTTCCATTCGTATTTATTATTTCATTAATGTATCCTCTTGAGGCTCCTTCCCCTTTGTTTGTTTTTTTTGTTCTAGACTAGGAGATTCCTTGACCTCTTCCACTTGGGATGTGATGATGATGGGAGTGATTAACACTAGGATTTTCTTCTTTTGACTCTTGATTCTATTGGACCTCCTTCTTTTGGGTTGTACCCATTCTGCATGAGTTATTTTCAAGGGGATGACAGTGGGGGTTCCTAAAGAATTCAAGGCATCATCCACTTCCTCGTATTTTTCATCCAACTTCTTCTTTTTCTTTTTCTTTTTCATTTTATTTTTTGACTTTTTAGGCCTAGTGATTCTCTTAGGTTCATCTCCCTTTTATTTTCTTCCTCACTCATTGTTTTATGCACTTCTTCAAATTCTTGTTTGTCCATGTTTATGAAATCTTCCCATAGAATTTTGTGCTTCAAACTCCTAAGGGAATCTGAGACTATCATCTTGATGAGTCCATGATGTGCTAAGAATTCTTTTTTTCCTCTTTGTAATTTTAGGATCATCTCTTTTAATGATTGAAGAAGGAAGTAAGGGATTCTTAGGTTCTAATGGGGTTCATGATTTAGAAGGTGCCTCAGATTTTTCTAACGCCGAGTTGTGCCCCAAAATCTCAGATTGGACTGTTGTCTTGTCACAAAAATCAACTTGATGTTGTCTTAATTCGTGTTTTTAACTCAAATTAATGAACCTCCACTTAAACCATTTAATCTCCACATGTCAATTTGAATCTTGGCACAAATTATGACACCCCCCACTGACAATACGTGAATGTCCTCGCTTTCATCACCTTATATACTTTATGAATGCTTGAACATATGAAATAATCATCGATATATATGTATGAGGCTTAATTAAATGTGGATAGGATATATAGTTATGTTATCTTTTTTTACCTTTGCATGCACATTAGTTTTCTTTTTGCAGAAGGCTGGAGGTGGTTTGTCTTCTTGATGGTGCATGTAGATTCTCTTGATTTCCTCCTCAAGATCAAATATGAAATGTATTTAGATATCGTGACCTCCAATCGTGCTATAGGATACAGAGCATCCTGTAGATTTGATTTTGTTGTGCTGAATATTTTCTACAGGATACATAGTATCCTATAGAAGTTTATTTTTGTTATCTCGAGGGTGTATCTGATGAAAAAAATGGTTGGAAAATGTGGTTCTATTTTTTATATTTATCATTGAATTGTTGATGTTGGTCTTGACTTTAATTGCCTTCCATTATTTGTATAAATGTCCTTGTTAGGTTGATCATATAGAATCTTGTAGGTTGATCCTATAGAATAACCTTGTAAACAGTTTTTATTGAAATAAAAGGATAGAATGAAGCATGTTGGATATAAAAAGTGGTATAGATGATGGAAATGAAAAACATGGATAATTATGTATAGATGATGGAAAATGTTATGTATGAATGATGAAAATAATTGATGGAAATTTGAGAATGTGTATTTTCCTTATTGATTTTTCTTTTTATTGAGTGTTGATTTTATTCTGGTGCAGATGGTTGCAGTAATGAAGTTCTTGGTACTTGCAAAAACAAAATGTTAGTACACAAATTTCATTTTCTTGTTTTCTTTCTTTTTCTTTTTCTCTTATTTTTTCTTTTTTTCTTTTTTTTGTTTTTGTTTTTCTCAAGGTAGAAGTGTCATCACTGGTTTTCACCAATGTCTTGCCTCACCAAGCCTCTGATAGGATTTCTTGATGAGGATATCAATTTATTCTTCAGATCTGAGACTGCCTCCATTGGAGGTTTTTACCCTTAGATATGTCCTAGATGCCTTTGGAAGGTTTTCATCCAGGATTTTTATTCTTTTTTTTTTCATATCTCTTTATTGGGATGGATTGAGAGCATTTATGTTATCAATCACATCTAAATTTTTCTTCCTCCTTGTTGTTGTGATTTATTCTTTTGTCAAGGGCTTATTGTGATTCTTTATTTTGAATCCATTCACCAGTAGGGATATTCCTTCTTCATCAATGGTTATGATCTGCACTGAACCATTGTCATAACAGTTTTCAATAATGTAGGATCCTAGCCACCTTGTCATAAAACCTTGAGTCATATAACAAATCCTAAACCCCTTCTTTGAACTTCATATACTCAATCTTCTTTTCATGCCAATATTTTCTTTGTTGTTGAACTACTTCAGTGTTGAAGATGGATTGCATCCTATACTCATCTAAGGCATTCAGTTAGCTCAATATTTCTCTTTGTGTTGACTGCAAATTCATGTCTAATTCAGTTGTTGTTCTCAATGTATGATATTCAAATTCAATAGGGAGCGTGGATTTCTTACCATAGACTGATTCAAAAGGAGTAAGCCCTATGGTATTTTTCCATGCAATGTTGTATGTCGGTGTTGCTTATGTGAGCTTCTTTGACCAATATTTCTTGTTCATGCTCATATTTTTGGTGAGGATGTTTTCTAGCTCTCATTTTGTGACCACGACTTGCCCATTTGCTTGAGGATGGTAGGGTGTTGACTTTCGATGGTGGATGTTATGTTCCTTCATGATCTCTTCAATAAGTCTTGATGTGAATTGAGGGCCTTGATCCGTGACTATCTCCCGTGGATAATCAAACCTTAATAATATGCATTCTTGGAGGAATGCAATGATATTTCATTATGTGGCATCCTTCACTGTCCTTACTTCAACCCAGTGTGTTAGATAGTCTGTGCACACCAATATGTGTTTCTTTTTTCCTGATGAATGATCAATTGGGCATGTGAAGTCCATGCCCCATTTTCAAATGGTTCCAATGATACTTGGGGCTTTAAAGGATTCTAATTCCTCCTTATTGTTTTCCCCTTTCTTTGTTATTCATCACAATGTGAAGTGTATTGTTGAGCATCTCTATGTAGGGTTGGCCAATAATATCCAGCTTGTAAGATCTTATAAGTTTTCAGCTTGGATGTATAATGAATTCCACATGATTCATCATGACAAGCATGTAGGATATCATGCACGACATCTTCTCTTATGCATCTCTTAAAAATATAGTCTAGGAAAAGTTTGAACAAATATCATGCAACCCCAGTGTAGGATGAATTTTTCGAGACAATCTTGCATCTCTCCTTGTAGGAGAAATGTTGAGGGAACTTTCTTGTTGTTAGATAATTTTCTATATCAGAAAAATAGGGGGTTTGGGTTAATATGGAAAATAGGTTCTCATCTAGAAACCGGTCATCGATCATGCCTTCTTCATTAGGGCTAGTCAACCTAGATAAAAATCTGCAACTACATTTTTCTTTCCAGGCTTATCAAGAATTGTTATATCAAACTGTTGTAATAACAGAAACCATCTAATCATCCTAACATTAATATCAAGTTTATTCATCAAGTATCTAATGGAAGCATGATCTGTATGTACAAAAACTTTATACCTTGTAACATAATGTGAATCATGACCTGTATGTACAAAAACTTTATACCTTGTAACATAATTTCTGACTTTATTGAGGCATGGACGACTGCTAAAAGTTCCTTCTCTGTAACAGTGTAGTTGATCTCTGCAACCAGATTTTTACTTATGAAATAGATTTCATAGGTTTTATTGTATTCATATTGTCCTAATACTTTTCCTACAACCTTTTCTAATGCATCGGTGTGAATGTGAAATGGAAGAGCCCAATTGGGACCTTGTAATACAGGAACAATTGACAATTTTTATTTTATTGTCTCAAAATCTTGTTGACAATTCAAGGTCCAACAATAATCTACAAGTTTGGACAAAAAGGTAAAGAGAGGAGAGGATATCTTATTAAAATCCTTGATGAACCTTCTATAGTATCATGCATGCCCAAGAAATCTTCTTACATCTTTTGGTTTCAAAGGGGTAGGAAGTAAAATGATGATTTTGATATTATGTTTGTCTTCTTCAATCCCTCTAGAGAACAGATGATGTCCTAAAACAATCCCTTCATTCATCATCATATTACATTTTTCATTGCTAAAGGATAGATTCATTTCTCTACATATTTGGAGAACCTTATCTAGATTTTCCAAGGCTTCATCAAATGAATTTCCATAAGGGGTAAAGTCAGCCATATAGATCTCAACTTTATCATGGATGAGTTCTGAAAAGATGTTGAGAATTGTTCTTTGAAAAGTGGTTGGGGAATTACACATACTAAAAGGTAACACTTTGTATGCAAATGTACCCCAAGAGCAAGTAAAGGTGGTCTTGTCTTGATCCTAACGAGATGTGAATCTGGTTGTATCCACTAAAAGCATCCAGAAATGAAAAGTATTGCTTCTTGGATACAACATCCAAAACTTGGTTAATAAAAGATAGGGGAGAATGGTCATTTCTGGTATCCTTGTTTAACTCTCGATAATCCACACATATCGTCCACTTCCCATTCTTCTTTGGGACAATAACTAGAGGAGAGACCCATTCATTGTCTAAAATAGGATATATGAATCTGACATCAAGCAACTTTTGAAGTTCTTGTTCAACTATAGATTTCATTGCATGGTTCATCCTTATTTGGGGATGCCTAATAGGTTTTCATTCCTCCTTGATGTAAATATGGTGAGTACAAATAGAAGGTTGGATGCCTTTCATGTCTTTATAATCCCATGCAAAATCTTCAATATTTCTTTTCAACACATCTAATAGCCTTTGTTCTTGATGACTAGTAAGTTTATTGTTGATTTTGAGTGTTTTTGTGGGGATGATCTCTATGGTTTTGACATTTGGATCTTCTATTTCAATAGTGAACAATTCTATCCATAATTCTCTATTATTTTCAGCAGAAATTATAGATCTGTTATCACCATTTATCCCTTCTATTTTCACATCATTTGGATATTGATTTTGCAGAAAATTTTCAAGGAAAGTGTCCTCATGAATTGTAATATCAGTCAAGGATGTTTTTATTGTATAGATGGGATATGCAATTATTTGTGTCAGGTCTTCTTCCTCTTCTACCCACATAGGCAAGTTTTTTGTTATCAAAGGTTGTGCAGGAGGGTAAAGAACAATCTTCTTTTGGGATAAGTCATCAATGATAGTCATATTGTCTGCTCTACAGAAAATGTATGCATATGGTGTGTCTATCCAAGGCCTTCCCAAAATGAGAGGATATCCAACATGCCTTGGGTTGAAGGACTAGGAAGTTAATCAGGTACTCCCAAGAATTGATGGAGATTATGATATCTTCCAACATGCCTTCGGGTTTGACTACATATATGTCTATTAGTTGCAGGACAGTTGCGGTATCTCTCAAAAATCTATGAAGGTTGAGTCTTAGCATAGTATCCTTAGTCATAACATTGATAGAAACTCCTAGATCAATAAGAGTATTCTGGACCAGGGTGTTATTAATATGCACATTTACTAAGGGACTCCATGGATCCAAGTATTTAGGTACAATCAACTTCCCAAGCACAAGTTCAACTAATTGTCCTATGAAATTTATGGTAGGAGCATCTTTTGTTTTTCTCCCTATTCTTTTAATGCATTATCCCTCGATATATTTGTTGAAAATGGGCATCTTCTTAAGAGCTTGTAAGAGAGGTATCTCTATGCACAAATTCTTAAGCTCTCCACAAGTTATTTTTCCTCATATGTATAAGTTTTCTTTTCTTATAATATTTTAAGGTAAGGAGGGGTTTGTGGTTGAGATGAGGTAATATCTTCTTTCTCATATTCTGCATTCCCTATGAGCTTAGGTTTTTGTTGCAGAATTTTTCCTAATCTGATATTTATCTATTGTAATTCCATAGAATAAGTCTGATAAGTTCTATCATTGTTGTATACAGGTTGAACTTGCTTGTTTTTCGGATTTGGAGTAGGTTGAGAAGATAACTGAGATTTGTTAGGAGGAGGACATATGTCCTGCATATAACTAAAAACTCAAACAAGAAAGTTTCAGGATCTTCATAGACAAGCCCAGGACATATGCAGGACAAACTCAATCATATGTCTTGCATATAACATTTTTTTGAGTAGTGTTGTTAGGTTGAGGAGGAGAAGGAAATAATGTAGGTTGAATTTTTTGTGGCCTCCATCCTTGTGGAGGTTGTTTCCATTGATTTTTTGGAATGCTATGAAAAGTTCAGTATGGAGGAGGAATTGGAGGCCCTTGGTACTACCAAGGGTTTGGATTTGTCCAAGGTGATGGGTTATACCATGGATGAGGATATATTTGAGAATTATATGCACTAAATTTTTTATTAGGATTGAAGTTCAAACCTATTTGGAAAGGTTGTGGTGCTCCAAGCCTCATTTGATCAATGAAGTATAGTGATTTCACATTCTCCTCTGCTCCTTGAAATGTAGCTTTCAATCCTAGAAAAGAAGGAAATTTGTTAGTTGGGTACAAATACCACAAACATCTATAAGGTCTAAAGGGCACTCATTTCTAAGATGCTTTTTAGTGCATTTGGGACAATAGACGACCAATGCTTTCTCTACTTTATCCTATTTCCTTTTTATGTGCAAGGTATCCATTTGCATGGATAAAGAGTGTAAAATATTATTTTTCATGTGCTCTATTAATCCTCTTGATTCATTATTTATGAGTTGTAGGGTTAGAAGACTGAGATGCCAAACCTTTGTTGCTTCTACCTTTATTTTTGGAGGACCTTGAGTGGTTCTTGAATATTCTTTTGATGTCATCATATTCTAACTGATAGATATCTCCATTGGATAGGAGATTCAATGTTTCCATCAGATCTCCTCTTACTCCCCTCAGTAAGACAATCTTGAGTGAGTCTTCGTCCAGAGTGAAATTTTGAGCTCTCTTATAGCTTAGCTAAAATCTCTCTTTAAAGTATTCTAGAGATTCATCAGGTCCTTGTGCCATTCTAAAAATATCATCCTTTGCATCTCTTGCTCTATGATAGTCTCTGTATATTTTGTTGAAGGTATTTTTCATTTGATCATAAGTTGTGATATTATTTCCCTCCAAGCTCATAAACCATCTTATAGCTAAATCTTTCAACGTAGAAGGAAACAGTTTGAGCTTTTGTTCATCAGTGGTATAATCATATGTCCTGCATATAACTACAAACTCAAACAAGAAAGTTTCAGGATCTTCATAGACAAGCCCATGAAAATGAGGTAAGGCAGAAGAATTAATATTTTTCATCTTGGCTTCTCCATCAGATTCTCGAATAGGGAACTCAAATATTTCTTCTTCACCGGTCATGACACGAGGTGAGGATTGACTCTCTTCTGAAATATTTTCAAATTATCTAGCTTCCCTTTCCAAGAAACTTTCTAGTGTTTCAAGACAGATCTCTGGATTGCTTGGACATGTTTTTGTGGTTGGAGTTTTTGCTAAAAAAATATTTTCCTATCTCTAGTTATGTTCATTCATGAAATCAAAAGAAAGTGAAAAACTATTTTTTTTTCTTATATGTAATGGAAAAAGAGAGAGTGATAAGGATATTATAAATACTCACATGAAGTGAAATCACTTAGGTTGTTACACTACAGGAATTTTATAGTGAATTTGGTCTTGTGACTGAGGTATCATTTTTATTTCTTCAGGTCACACAACAGAAAACATAAGAAAAAAAATGTAGACTTCAGCACCTCCCCGACAATGGCGCCAAAAAGTGACAGTCCCGGGAATAACAACAATGATTTATTGTACCATTGGTTTCCTACTCATACAAAGGAGGTGTTATGCATTGTATGTGCAGTATGCAATTGTCAGTAGCAAAGGTTTGATACTGATCAAAGGCTGAAAATGTGCAGGAAAATTAAATGATAGAAAACATCTCTAAACTGATTATTGGAAGGAAACACACCAATATGAAAGTGAAGCTAATATAGAATGCATGAAAATAAATTGTTCTAAATACATTAAATAATATTGAATCAAGAATATTAAACTGAAGTAAAACGATGTTCAATCTAAGCTATGACAAAAGGTGGCAATAGAAATAAAGCTACACTAATGCATGAATAAAAAAATATAACCCTTTGATCAATATCAATATAAATGTCCTTTTATTGTTTATTGATTCTTTCAAGAAAATAAAATTAAGCTAAGTCAAAATATGAAGTTAAAACAAACCTACATGAGATTTCTACAGGAACTATGCAGTTTCTACATGAGACTCCTACAAGAAGCAAAACGGATTCTAAAAAGGCAGTGCAACTCTTTAAAATCATGAACAAATCTAGACTATAAACAAATGAAGTGAATCTGAGGTTTTTGGCCTTGGGAGGCACCTAGGGCTTATCTAAGATGCTATTGAACATTTCTACAGGATGCATGTTGAGACTAGATAACCTGTGATAACCTTGACAAAAGTTAGAATAAATTATGCAACATTATATTAAACTTTAAAAGAGAATGAAATATTATCTAATCATGCATGAAAACTATAGAAATGGTAACAGGGTCCTTGATCCCTCTTGGATGGGCCCTACCAAAGAAGCACAAAGAGCCTAAAAGAAACTTTAACATAATGAAATAAAAACCATATTTATTTTATAAATATCAGTAATACATCAAGAGTAGGAAAGCTTTGAGTTCTCAATACAAGTCTTCACAAAATCTCCACACAATGATTCTCCAAAATTCTCTATATCTCTCTCCTAGACTAGAGGTCTATATATAGCTAGATATTTTGACCTCCTTTCCTAAATCAAGGAGAGAGATGGGTAAATGAGGTATCTCATCCCTTTACACATGTATATTCAACTATTGTTGATCAGAAGTGGTCATTAATGCATAAGGAGCACTCTTGGAGGTAGGTAGGGACAATTTCCCTTGATATTTGGCAGGAAGCTCCTTGAGGGAGATAAAATCCTTTGTTTCTAGGAGGTTGGCACCTTTGACTCCTACAATTTGACCTAGTTGGTGGAATACATGTCTTTTGAAAAAAACATTGGTGAAAAAAGGTATATTATACACAAAAATACACCTCAATCATGCATTCATCAAGCAACATACAAAATACCCATGACTGATGATTAAATATGGTCAAAAGAAAAACATCAAGTCATTTTATGATGGAAAAATGTGTCAAATATGAGCCATTAGAATGGACAATAATGAGACTCATCGGGTATCCTATACTATGGAAGCACAAGGAACCATTTTATTTTTACCAAATCGAAGATTCCTTCATCAAGGAATGAAAAAGCATGCTCATAGGGACTGAACCGACTAGGGTTACAAAAGCGGCCCTGGATTTTCTCAAGGGGAAATAAGTGTGTGTGTTTGAAGAATAGTTCAGAAACATAAGGTTTATTGGATTCAAAGGTAAACCCATTCTTCTTCCCAGGTTCATGTGTGATATATTTTTGGTGTATGATTTGTGTAGACAGTACAGGACTTGGTCCATGTTCTTTGATAAAAAGAGAAAGAGGAAATTTATTCCCGTGACATTTAAAATTGTCGATATTTCAGTCAAAACCTCCTCAAGTCTCACCGAAATGGCAGGATTTCAAATCCTTTAATATGAAAGAAGCAGAAGCCATCAGTGCCTTTGATATGGAAGGTATTTGTGTGGCCCATATGGTATTAATCAGTTATTCCTCCATCTTCAATAAGGTGCAAGAAATTTCAAAATGGGGTGATGAAAATGAAGACTCATGTGTCAAGGCTAAGGTGAAAACTAGCCCAAGAAAATGTATTACCAAAAAGAAGTAACAACCTTCTCATGAAGATGAACATACTAGGGTAAGTTCAAACATTGGTGCGATGGATATATCTCCCCTAGAAAGAAATAAGCAGCCACACCATAGACAAAGGGGAATATCCATAGCTAATGTTGAAGGTGTCTTAGCACATCACCCCCATAAAAGCCCCTCTTCAGACCATAAGGATCAAAATATTAGTACGAGCAAAAAAAGAAAACAATTAGGGATGTGCCTGTGATGGATATGGTGAGGATTCCTTGTGATACTAATTGGAGGCAACACACACAATTACCAATGTCCCCAAAAGAAAAAGGAACCCATATGAAGGTGTTACTCCAGACCCAAGTGGTTTAGAATTGAACACGACCAACATGGAAATTGATGAAGTTAACAACATGCCCACATGGGTTGCAGTACAAATAACAGAGAGAAAGTTCGTAGAAAAGGATTTGGCCCATGAGGGTCCAACTATTTTTTAGGAAGAATATGTCACTCTTCATCATGCCAAATATAACAAATAGTCCAAGAAGTTGCATATAGAAAGAGTTAATACGAAGAATAAAAAGGTGACGGGAAACTGAAGCTTTGAAATTGTATTTGATGGCTTGAAACATTTAAGGGTTAAGGGTTCTCAAGTTACATCAGGCTACTGGTGAGGCTCTAGCTCACTCGATAATAAAGCAGGAGATAGAGAATGAGAGATTGAAAAAGAGAATAAGAGAACTTAAAGTTTCCCTTATCCCAAATCCATTATTTGTATAACCATTAGATATGATGGTTCTTGAGGAGGTCCCTAAAGAAATGGTTGGATCAAGCTCCAAAATCACTAAAGTCACAAAACTGATCATCGATATCGGGAGATATATAGCTGAAAATATTGATAAAAGACTTAGCATTATGCGGGAATCTTAGGAAATCATTGTCAAAACTGGTGTCATGGTTTGAAGGATTCAAACCCTTAGTAAATATATACAAAAGGATAGGAAAAATGATGAGCATTTCTACAAGAATTCAATAAGCAATTTTATGGATAGAATATCCAACATGGATGAATATATAAGGCGAAAGTAGGACCTCCCTTCTAAAAGTAGGTTGAATAAAATACATGATGAATGGCTTGGGAGAATAGACACTTTTAGAAAATTGAGTGCCACCTTGTTATGATCCAATGCCTTAAAAAATGATAAAAAATCAATGATTATAATCCACTTTGAGGGGGAAACCTAGGTTTACAATATATCCAATTTAGAATATAATATGAGATGAGATAAGACGATCCTAAGACTAGGTCTCATTGGTATATATATAGGAGACAAAGGGTGCGATGAACGGGTTCAGATCCTATAGACAAATATAACGCAATAAATGTAATAATTCAATAAGGGGTTTTATACATCACATGGGCTTTGTATGGGGATTTCTCTAGGGTTTATCATGCCCCTCCCCTTCAAACAAGTGTTGTCCTCAACACTTGACAAATGTGGGTGTGTATGCATGAAGAAATCATCTTCTTGTGTCACCATTTTCACCAGTAGGTTCTTCCACTTGATGAGGTACTCAATAATTGCTCAATTTTGCAGCTTCTTAATCCTTATTTCAAGGATTGTTTCTAGTTCTAGTATGATTTTCCCTTCTCCATTTATATCTGATAAAATAGTTTACATTGGGATCTTGTCATTGGTTATCTTATTTAAGCAAGAAACATGGAAGACCAGATGTACACTTCCTTGTCACATATGAATAGCATGGGAATGATCTTGAGTAGGTGGAATACTGTTAGGAATCTCTCCAAATACCTTTGAATAATTTTTGATAACTTTTTGGAGATCCATTGGAGGACAGGATATAGATGTTTGAACATCTATTGAGCTCAATTGTGCAATTACACAATGGTGTCCCTTTTTGAGTAATTTTGTCATGCTTTTAGAGGTGATCACTTTAGAGGGTTTCCCTTGGATACCTCTCAACTCAATTTCCTTTCCTTCTAAGGAAAATCTCATGAAAATATCTTGAAAATTAAGGGCCATTATTCCCAATGATTGTAACCATTGGACCCCTAATACAACATCAACACCACCCATTTGGATGGAAATCATGGGACTATCCAATAAATACTCCCCCATATTGAGATTAGTACTATGGCACTTCCTAGAACAATTTATGGTACATCCATATGCAATCATTACTTGGAAATCTAGTGTTGGATATACAAAGAAATTGAGATATTTTTCTAATTTTCAATTGATGAAGTTATGGGTACTACCAAAATGAATCAACGTTGTTACCTTTTTCTTTTTGATATATCCTTCTATCTTGAGGGTTTGTCGAGTACTGATGTCAACCTATGCATGACAAGATAGCATTGGAGTAGTCTCTTCTAGCTCTAGATCTTATGATGGTTCTAATTCTTGATCTTCTTCCTCTTCATTGTCTATCTAGAATACTTTCTTCTCACTGCATTTATCCCCTTTCTTGCACTTGTTGTCACAATTGAAATATATTCCATTTTATCTTCTTTCATCCATTTGTTGAGGTTTCAACCTTTTTATTTGAGGTGCAATTGTCTTATGAACCCCAAAACAATATTTGCTTCATGTGTATGCTCCCATGGTAGACTTGTGTATAGCCTTATTTTTGGTTGGAATAAGACAAGCAGATTGCATAGCTTCCATAATGTTTGCAGGATGTTTTAAGAAAATCTCATGCTTAATGTATTCTTTTAATCCACCCATGTAAGCTTGCAACAATTGTTCATCACTTATGTCATCCACTTTTGTGGCCAATACCTGAAATTCTGAATTATAATCTTCAATAGCATCTAAGTGCTTGATTCTTGTCAATTGACTAAATTAATCATGTTACCAAACTTTCCCATATTGTTCTTATAAGTCTCTTGTAAATAGACCCCAAGTGTAATGATAAAAAGGGGGATTTATTTTAACTACACATTGATACCATTGATATGGTTTTATCTCAAAGTTCAAAGTTGTTATGTGAGCCACTTTCTTATCATCCATAATATTATGCAATTCAAAATATTGTCCTATTTGGTTCACCCAGGTAAAGACCTCCATTCCATCAAACTTCTTTAATTCAATCTTGGGAGAGTTGAATTTAGGACCCCCACCTTAATTAAATTCACTATTAGAGTCAAATCCACTTGAATTTTCTTATTATCAACAGGTTGTTCAACCTAAATATTACCTTTATTGTCATGAGTTCCTTGCATTTTGGCATCTCCTTTAGGGAGTTTCTCATCTAGAGCTTGAAAGAACATGGAAGAAATAGAAATTTTCAATTCCTTCATGGAATTTTGTATTTATTTTTTATTTTCATACATATTCTTCTCCATTTGTTCCCTACTTTCATTGATATTCATGTCCATTTGATTATAAATCTCTTGGATTTCAGCTTGATTCATGGTTGAGCTCTCTAGAGGTTTAGTGGGTGAAGTAATTTTTGGAGGATCCCTTGGAGCCATGTGAAAAAATATTAATTCTCCTCTTTTTCCTCTTTATCACAAATTTTGAATCACCCAAAATAGATCTTCCAATAAAAAGTTATGCAAATTGTAAGTTGTGTACCTTTCAAACCCTTAATTTGGAGTCTGTCCCCCTGGCCGACCTTCCTTCTGATGTATTTTTGCAATTTTGACCCTTATGAGTACAAAACTTTAGCCTGTAGTACTATGATATGTCCTCTTTATAATTTCATAGGTCTAACCAAAATTTTATGTGCCAAGTGAAAGTTATGATAACTTTTCCAAACCTTGCTGCTTTTTGGACTTTTCTAGAGAGAGAACTTGTACATAATGCCATGTGTCCAATTTTTGATATCTGAATCTAAAAATTGTACCGGAAATACTAAGGAATGTCCTATTTCAAATGAAACTAGTCTCACTAAATTTGGATTCTCTTTGAATAATACGTGATGATTTTACCCTGAACACTTGTTTGAGACTAGTAATAGGACTAGTCAAAAACCCTATATTCCACAGGGTGTATCTCTGAAATTGTAATGACCTAGAAGCTGAAATTTCTACCACAGATACCTGCAAATGTATTCTAAATAACCATTGAGTTTTGTTGTATGAATCGTCCCAAAAACAAAGTTATAGTGAAAATTATAAGATGAATTGCTTTGAGAAGAAAAACCTTAGGATCAATGCTCTGATACCAAATGTTATGATTCAACGCCTTAAAAAATGATTAAAAGTCAAAAATTACAGTCCACTTCAAGGAGGGAACCTCCTTTTATAATATATCTAATTCATAATACAATATGAGATGAGATAAGATGATCCTAAGACTAGGTCTCCTTTGTCTCATATATATATATATATATATATATATATATATATTATAAGATGAATTGCTTTGAGAAGAAAAACCTTAGGATCAATGTTCATACCAAATGTTATGATTCAACTTTAAAAATGATTAAAAGTCAAAAATTACAGTCCAATTTCAAGGAGGGAACCTCCTTTTATAATATATCTAATTCATAATACAATATGAGATGAGATAAGATGATCCTAAGACTAGGTCTCCTTTGTCTCATATATATATATATATATATATATATTATTGATATATATATATATATATATATATATATATATATATATATATATATATATATAAGACAAAGGGTACAATTATAATGAAAGAGTGTGATGAATGGGTTCAGAGCCTAGATACAAATATAACACAAGAAATGTAATAATTCAATAAGGAGTTTTATACATCACATGGGATTTGTATGGGGCTTTGTCTAGGGCTTAATACACCTGTGATTCTTTGATGGAAAATAAGAGTGTGTTATTTTTAAAAGTTCTTTATATTATAAAGGAACTCGAAGGTCCCCTTTTGATAAAGGACTCAATGTTGTTAAATAAGGATTAAGTGGAAAAATAATTGGGTGTACTAAGGGTCGCAGAGGAACGGAATTTGATGACCTCGCAAACTTTCAAGAAGAAGATATTTGATGATGGTTGGTCAATTTTGTGAATGAGAATGAAGATCAATCATCCATAGTACAACAACAACAAGAAATGTTGAAGAACATTGAGGATGGGTTGTTCAAAGTTAAGGTAAAATAAGACATAATTGTAGCACCACTACGTGAATATATCTAAGAATGGATAAAATGTGTGTTAAAAAAAATCGCTAATCCACTGTAATCTTGAAGATCAAGGAAACATTTATGGTATTTTCACTCGAGATGTTCCCTCTTATTTAAATAATGACAAAAAACAACCTTAAGGACCATTCTCTACTTCCATTTTTGTGAGTACAAGCTTTGTTTCAAGAATTACCCATGCTTTTCTTCTTTTTCAGTTTGCAAATCATACAGTCTTTTCATTTGAGTATTGTTGATTACAATACTGATTTTTGACTACCCCTTTTTTGTCTTCCAGGTTGCCTCTACTTAATATATGGTCCATGGGAGCCCCATATCATCCCACTAGGGCGAATTCATTTTCTATTTCTCATATAAATATCACAAATATTGTGTAGTGCCAATTTATTGCACACATTTTATTTGATATTGAACAATCAATTTGTACTTATTTTTTGAAATCCCACAGAGAGTTATCTTGGGGGCTCATAACTTTTATGGTTTCATACTTCTATTTAATCATGAAATCTCAAGAATGAGTTTCCTTTACATCCCTATGATATGAATGTTGTTAAATCATTTAAAGTTCTTTGAAAAATGACCATTTTATGTACTCTTTGTTGTGTTTTATTGCTTCAGATATGTCGTTGTATCTTGCCATGATATTGAATGTGGTATAATAGTAGAAACGATTGTTCTTTATTCATGATTTAAATTTCTATATTTTGAATCTATGCCTTTCATGTTCCACTCTCAAGCAGTAAGTGTGTGAATGATAAAAACATATATCAATGAGTGACATAAATATTATATGAGTGAGAAATAGAGGAGAACCGCCTAATTAAAAATGAAGAGGGTGCCTTTGGATTTCCATAAGAACACCATATGAGTTTGTCTCTTCTCCTTAATAGGAAAAGACATCAACAAACTCCTAGGGCTAATACTGTTGAATATTTGATAACTTGGTCATTGTTGAAAGACACAATACCTACATTCTCCATTGAAGATTATGAGAAGATTGGAGACACAAAAGAGGACATATTTTCTCATAGACCTCCTTATTCCATCTCAGATAAGGTGTTAGTAGGAGCTTTAAATTTGATGACCATTTCTAGATTGAAAACATTAAACTTCAAGAGCACCAACCTCTTGCAAGAGATACATGTTATGGATCATTCTATGAAGATTGCAACACCTCTTTTTAGAAACCTGAGAGAAGGTGAAACCAGATATACAACCAATTGTCATGCATAGTCAAAGAAATATACTAGTATGTGGAAAAGTTTCTTTTAGTAAGCATCACTCGAGAGCAGGAAATTGATCATCATACTCAGAGTCATCTTTTTCTCATAATATTTTTTCCAACAAAATAAGATTCAAGGTAGTTGACCCTCCTTTTTCTGTTGGGACCTTGGTGACATGAAATCAGTAAGATTAAAGATTAGATTTGAGGCATCCAAGCAAGTATGGGGTTGTATTAATTCAAGCCTTACCTTCCCATTGAGTGTTACATGCAAACCCAACTATAGGCTTAATTATTCATTTATGCAATAAAACCTCTCTCAGTGTGTCCTTCAAGGGAGGATGTCATTCTTGTTTCTTAATCAAATTCTATTACACTAAAAGTTGGTTAAATTAGGATGAATTTGAAAGATATAAAAAAATTGTTTGTAAATTGATTAAATAAGAAGACCATAGGATTGGTTGTTGGAATGATTCATTGTCTTTAGCATATCACATTGACCTGTCACAGCCTTATGTTTTGAATACCCTGTATGAAGGTAGCAATCATTGGAATTTTTCTTACCTAAGGAAAGGAGGATAGAGATTGAGAAATGCAAAAAAACCCTAGAAAAATCATATATCCATGGGGCATAGTGCTTGGGAAATTTCATTTACAAAAAAAAAAATCAATCTTTCTTTGAAATTTTCTGCAAATTTTTATCTTAATTCCTTTCATTTCTCCTAAGACAAGTAAAACTAGTTTTATGTCCTAAATGATTTGTTTAAATAGGTACAAGTGTCCAATTGATATCACACACTTTACTTGAACCAATTATAATGTGAGCATGTTTATGCTTTAGATTAATTTGTAGGCCCCGATGAGCCAGAGAATGAGCACAGATTCCTCAAGCATAAGGATAATGTAAGAATAGAGAAAATATGTAAAAGAAAGAGAAAAGGAAGCATTACTCAGTTCAAAACTTTATTGGAACACAAGGCCACAAGGATGAGATAGAAATATTTGACAAATCATAATTGAAATTTCATTCTCAAATATCCTAACATTGAATCCCATTTAGATGAGTCACTATATGTCTCGTTTTTCATAGGGATCAGTCTTTTAAAGAGGTTGCATGAATACTTGTTGTGTTATGACACATCAATTTTTTAAACCACGTGCAAAGCTAACATTCATGATTTTTTCTTCAAAATATTTTCCTTGCTGCCTATCTTTATTCATTGTTTACTAAAGGTTTGATTTGCATATGAATGTAATTGCAAGGTTTTATTTGACAATATTTCTTCCCCTAAATACAACCTGCATTTTCAATTCATTTGCTTTGAACTCAGTGATTTTGGTTGATGGTACACATGTTTCTAATCTCTATTTGTCTCACTTTGGCAACACCATGCACAGAAAAACATGCCTAAAGCAGTCTGCATGTCTTTCTCAATTTATGAGTTGAACTAAAGGGCCATACTAAAGATAAATTGGGGATTCTTTAAAATAGTGTGACGATGATTGGGCCATGGCCTAACATAATGACTAATTGGTGGTTATACTTATATGTTGGCTAGCGAGAAAGGCTCATGTGATAAGGGATAAACTCATACACTAAGAAGTTGTTCACATGAAGGGTGAAACGTTGAAGTCTACGGGATGAAAATCAAAAGAGATTATTCTTATTTTCCAATTACAATAAATATATAAGACAAATCCCAATAGATGGAAATCATCCCCTATTAGGATTTTAAAAAAAAGGTCATTCCTTCCCCCATCCACCAGATGCTAAGAATATATTAAATTAATCATGAAGGGCTTGGAAAGGAAGCACAATCAAATTAGGGGGCATGTAGATATCTCTGACAGGGCTATGGATGATTTCTAGTAGAGGAGAAAGTTTTGTGATGATGTTGTGACTCCATCAGGGCTATTGACACTCACAGGAAATGGAGCAACACCTGAGGGATAATATATATGTGGCTGGTGAAAATCATTTATATCTCAAATCTATATCATCCCTATGATGAACATGTCATCCTGGATTTTCAAGGCAATTTAAGGAAACAAATTTCTTCTTCGTTCACCCTTTGAACACAACAAAGGAGCTCCACTAGTTGGCATGCAAGCATCATCGGTGAATCCACTGCGATGGAAGGCTTTAGGTACATATTTCACTCTTATTATTGAATGACCCTAAAGGTAAGAATGTGATCATTTACATTTTATGCTCATAATTCATGGAGGACTAGTAGAGATTTTAGCCTCATCCAATGTGTCACCAATTGTTGAGGCCTCAACAACACCCCAAGTCCACCATCATAGGGCCCCTCATCCTAAATTTTTATAAATCAATTATTTCAATTGCTTTGCTTAATGATCATGTTCTCTTGGTTTTCAATCATTGATCATTTGTTGTTTGAATGGGTGATTCATCTCTGACTACCTATTGTTTTGGTCCACCTCATGTTGCAATCATGATTGAGTATGGAAATAGTCTTGTTAAGTTTGTTTGCATCACAAGTGATTCTTATTGCAAGTGTCATAATTGCATGTGTTTTTTGCGCCTCTTGGTTCTTTGACTAACCCTACCCTGTGAAAATGTCATATAGTGTCACCTAGTTGATTATAGCATCTGCAAGGCATAACCTAGCTACTATTTCAACAATTTTCGAGAATCAATGAAGCAACATCATATTTTGTTCATATCTTTCTAGAAGTTGGGATATTCTCAACAAATGGTGCATCATTTCAATTAAGATTCTTGTGGTTGTTGACGACTATAGTCACAACTGAGTGTTATAAGTAAAATTTGTTCACTGGGATGAATCCCACTATCCAGATGTGAAGTTGGTTACAACCTCTTTGATAGCTCGGCACGAGGCAGAGACTACCCATGCCTCAGATGGTCCTATGTCTGAGGAAAAGGAGAAAAAGGAGAGGTGAGGGACTTGCAGAAAGTCTCTCTTAGGACCACCCAACCTGGGTAATTGTTGAATAAATTATTATTATTGATTTCAATGGTAAGTAAGTATTCAAATATAAATATGACTTTAATAAATATAAAAGTGGAAAAGTTAAGTGGAAGTGGATTTTATGTAAAAGTGGAGTAAACATGAAAGTGGATTAAAAAAAGGTAAAAGTGAAAGTGGAGTTTATGTAAAAATGGAGTAAACATGAAAATGGATTAAAGTATTTACACATGGATTTAAAACCCATGGTGGTATTTTACCCATGGTATGTTAAAAACTAAATTAAAAATTAAAAAAGGGGGGAAATTAATTACTATTTAATAAAAGTTGTGTCTTTTCAAACGAACATGAATTTTCATGTAAAGCTTATGGTAAAGTATAAATGGAGAAGAGGGTGATGAGGAAAAATGTGTGTGGGTGAAAATGTAATATTCTTATGCATACCATTTGAGGAGTAACGATTGAATATCATTCAAGGAGCGATGATTAAATATTATCGAAGATCATATCTAGTGTTCTAACAAATAAATATAGCATTCTAGCAAGCAAAATGTGTAAAGTCAGATCTAAGACAGAAGTAGAAGCAAGAAGATATGGTGAAAGTAGAGCAAAAGCGGAAAGAGTAAGTGTCAAACAGATCTGACAAAAGAAAAATGAGTGAGCGCCAAGATGATCCATCAAATGCAGAACTAACAAGTGCAAAGTAGATTTGGTGAAAGAAGAAGTAACAAGCACATAGAAGATTTGGTGAATACAAAAGCAACAAGCAGACCAGTGAAGTAAATGAAAATGAAGAACTTGCAAGTAGGTTGGTGCCTACTTAAAAAACATTTGTGGGGATCGATGTCTCTTATAGTTCGGTGTCTACAAACAATAAAGGGGATTGGTGTCTCTTGTAGGGCGGTGCCTACAAACAACATAGGAGATTTGTGTCTCTTGTAGGTCAATGCCTACAAATAGTAGAGGTGATTAGTGTCTCTTGTAGGTCGATGTCTACAAACAATAGAGGGGATTGGTGTCTCATGTAGGTCGGTACCTACAAACAAAAGAGGGGATCGATGTCTCATATATGTCGGTGCCTACAAAAAGCAGTGGGGATTGGTGTCTCCAGTAGGTTGGTGCCTACAAACATTTGTAACCATAGGTTGGTGCTTACAAATTAATAAAAATATTTTTTTGTGGTTTTCTCTCAAAAGGGTTTCCACGTTAAATATTGAGTCTTCTGGTTTTTATATTTATGTCATTGCATAATTATGGTTTATGAATGTTAAAAATAAAAATATCGTC
>SNQJ01S0016876.1:40082-50197 GCA_010110895.2 Picea sitchensis | reverse complement strand
TCAGTATAAGTGTGTGCTCAACAATTGGTATCAAAGTGGATTCCTT
Source organism: Picea sitchensis (assembly GCA_010110895.2). NCBI lineage: Eukaryota > Viridiplantae > Streptophyta > Pinopsida > Pinales > Pinaceae > Picea > Picea sitchensis. Next base: position 50,151 of record SNQJ01S0016876.1, on the reverse strand, counting down.
CGGAAACAGTCTAACCACTAGAAGGTAGATCTCAAGAGAACACATGGCCAATCAGGAAGGTTTCTCTACAAACAAGACTATGTTGTTTGACATAAAAAACTGTGCCTTCTAGAGTATAAGGATTTGAACATATCTAATGACCCTTGGTTTTGATATTTGGAAATCAATCGTGACTAGTTATACAGCCTCAAAAACTCCACCAACAGATACGATTGGGAAAAAGGCTAGTGAAAAGGATGCAAAATCCATGAATTCCATCTTGTGCAGACTATCAAAATCAGAGTTTGTCAAAGTAATGCATTGAAAATCAGAGAAATAAATTTGGGACAAACTTCAAAATATCTGTGAAGGCAATGACAAGGTCAAGAAGGATAAGCTCCAAACTCATAGAAGACAGTTCGAGAGCCTAAAGATGAAATAAGAATAAAATGTTGCAGCTTATCTCCTTTGTGTGGATGAAATTGTCAACACCATCAAAGGACTTGGTGAAATAGTTGCAGAACCAACAATTGTGCAAAAGGTGTTGAGGTCACTCCCCTTAATATTTGATGCCAAAGTTTTCACCATTGAGGAAATGAAGGATCTTTATCAATTAAAAATGGATGAATTGCATGGGATCCTCACTACATATTAAATGAGGAATGAAAAGGAAAAACCATAAAAAAGGGAAGAAGCTTTCAAAGCCTCAAAGAAGATGACGAACAAAGAGCACAAATCAAGTGATTGTTCCAGCTGTGAATCAGACACAAAGGAAGCAAATTTTCTGGAAAAAAAAACCCAAAAAGGGATCTGGAAAATACAAAGGTAAGTTTGCCTTTAAATGCTTTAACAGTGGAAAAGTAGGACATTTTGTTGCTAAGTGTCCATATGCGAAAAATGAAAGTAGTGATAATGAAGAAGACTATAATGTAAAGAGAAAACATCATCAACATAAAAATAGCCACAAACAAGACAAACATGAAAAGAAGAAGAACTCTTATAAGCAGAAGAAGAGCCTCTACTCAAAAGGGGTCAGTGACTCGTCTGAAGAAATTAGTGAATGCAGTTCTAATAGTGATAGAGAAGAAACTCTTTTTATGGAAATCAAAACAAATATTGATGAAGACAAAGGGAAAGAAATAATGGATTGAAAAAAAGAGGAAAACGTTGAAACAGATGGAGAAGTGGATCTTGAAGAAGAAACCATCTGTGCCTTAAGAAAAATAAAGAAGCTAAGGAATATGAATTTGAAACAAAAGGAGTAACTGCAAAATTATGAATAAGAGGATCGTGATTCAAAACCCAAAATGTCACAAAGCCTTGAAGAATCGGAAAATATTATCATAAGCCTAAAATTTCAATTAGAAGAGGCAAGAATGACAGAAGAAGTGGTGAGAATTCAGTTGAAGAAAAAGGAAGAAAATTGCGAAGAGATGGAATCTGAGATTGTTTCCTTAAGAAAGGATTTGGATAAGTCAACTTCTTAGTTGAACAGAAGCTTGAAATTTGAAAAGAGTACTGAAATATTAGATGATATCGTCAAATATTTCATATCTATCCGCCCCTTGGGGTGTGCATGCTATCCCAGAAGAGCAGAGGAGAAGAGAAACTACTTGATTTACCAGGGGGATCCCAGCACCTTTGATCCCATTATACCCGCTCTGACCCCGCCCCCCAGACAGAAGAGGAATTTAAGTCCGGGGGAGACACATCGAACAGGGTTGGGATGCATCAAACAGGGAGCATCAGACCAGAGGAGTTTCGCTTTTCTATAATGGATTAAGCCACGAACAAGCAAGTGTGCCTGGCCTTATCTGACAGATAGATGGTTGCTCCGAAGGAATGGATGGGGAGCAGGTCATCCTGCTTAGGACATGGGATGGATGGGGATGCAGGTCAGCGTGCTTAGGTGGGACATGCAATGATAGACAAAGCCGTACAATTGGATGGATTGGCATGCCTCTTTAAGTCATTCTCCCCATGTTTTGTTTCGCCTCTTTCCGTCCGGCTGGGTTAAGCAGGCAAAGTAATCTCCTCTTTCTCGCTTGCTTATTCGATAACCATGCACGATGCATGCATAGATCCAGAGGGGGAGAAGAGGATCGGGTCTGGGGCCCAGGAAGGAATGAATAAGAAGGGGTTTTCATCCCCTTATTCTCTGAACATTTTATCTAGTTAGATAATAATTAGGTTCAATTCCTACTCCACTTAATAAATGTAGGTAGCTATTGTGGCCATCCTACCAACCAATCCATTAGGACCAAAACTACATCACTTGGCTCCCCACCTTCCTCAGTAAATAAAGTTTCATTAGGGGATTGACGATTGATTGAACGCATAAACCCTTCCTTCATTCGACATGTCCAACAACCGATCTATCTATCCTTTTAGAACCTTATCTTTATCAAGGACAAAGCGTAATTACATATATAATATATGCATTGACTTTGAATTGACGATTCTTTCCCTCCTATCGGAGTTGGTCGAAATGAAGTCAATTCCTCGCCCTATGGGACAAGCCTACTTAAGGCATCGAGAAACCCCTGATAAGTCAACTAAGAAGTTGACTTATCCGTCCCTTGGGGTGTGCGTGTTATCCCAAAAGAGCGGAGGAGAAGAGAAACTACTTGATAAATATTTTTATGGCACTATCCCTCAAGATGCAGAGTTCTCCAAAATCTATGATGATTTTCATGTGGATGCTGAGGATGAAGAGGAGCTGGCAAGGATTTGCTTTCTTTAGGCTGGGGGAAAAGAGCAGGGAGGTCCTATGGTCCAAACTCCCCCTTAAGGGGAAAATCAAGAAATACTCACATACAAAAAGGGTTTACCAATGGCCCAAGCCATGGGATTCAAAGGAACAGGAGGGCTAGGCAAGCATGCACAGGGCCCATCTGAATTTCCCACAGTAGAGAAAAGGATAGATAGATCGGCTAAGTCAACTTCTTAGTTGAACAGAAGCTTGAAATTTGAAAAGAGTATTGAAATATTAGATTCATTAAGACTAGTCTTGGATATGATGTTGTTGTTTCCTCCCTACCTACACCTAGCCTTGCTACAACCAAGGAAATGATATTTGTTGTAGGAGGACTTCAGATTGGTTTTCTAGAAGAGCCTATTGTTGATTGTGTCGAACAGAATGATAAGTTACATGTTCCTCACATGCGAGCAATTGAGCATGTTGTTACAAATGACATTGTTGTTGATATGTCGGGTTGTTCTACTCTCGTAAGTGAACCTAACCCTGATCCTACTTCCTCTTATCAACCAACAAAAAAATATGTGCCCTATCATCATCCTCATCATAAAAATCAAAGGAATGGAAATCATGCTTTCAGATCATTGTAGAAGAGACATGAAAGTTAGAATTGTGGAGCAATGTCGACTACCAGGATAGATTGTGGTTTGATTGATGGATGGCCATGGAATCATTTGACTAGATGTTTGAGGACTTCATATCATTGTGTATCATTGGTTGTACATTTTTGCAACGCTTCTCTTACTTACTGGTGATTTCCTTGGAAGTGGTTGACTAGGAATCGACTTAACATGATAGTTGACTAGATTTTCGACTAGGTTGTCCATCAACTAGAAGTTTTGAAAAGAACCATTGTTGCTACTTATTGATCCCTTAGAAGGGTAATACTTGAAGTTGTTGATATGCGAACCCAATTGATGTATTCTTATTGACTCGACTATTTCTTGTTGAATCGACTTGGATTTGCTAATACCAATTCAACCATGTTCGATTGTTGTTGGAGATGTACTATTGCTTATGTTGGATACAAGGACTGTTTGGATTGACAGAGACTGAGTATCTTGCGTTGTTTGTGACAATGTTCAGACTTCGTCAGGAGTGTTGTTGTATCGATGTACTATTGCTTATGTTGGATACAAGGACTGTTTGGATTGACAGAGACTGATTATCTTGCGTTGTTTGTGACAATGTTCAGACTTCGTCCGGAGTGTTGTTGTATCATGTTCAAGAAATTTTTACCATTGAGGAAGGCAATGTTGATGACATAAAAAGTGCAAGTGGAGGATGTTATATTCTGGCCAGCATGCATAAAATTTTCATTCAGTATTTTGGACATTCCTTCTTCAGACCTTGAAGTATTTTTTACCACTGAGAATGAAATTTGACAACAAATCTACACATGTGTCCAAAGAAACCTCAGAAGCCTTTGTCAGCGATGTATGGAACTTTGGGAGTTGGCATCATTTCATGTATCTACTGTGCAAAATAAAATACAAGTCCACATAGATATTCTATACATTGTGACCAGCGTCGACCATGTTCAGGAAAGTGTTTTTGAAGGACAACTGGATGGTGGTTTGATGACATTTAATCACTACCAAACCATAAACACACATGTGATAGTGGAATATCCCTTAGAATCTATGAAGGCACATAGCAACTTGAATATTCAAAGCATGTGGATATGTGATAAGTTGTAGATGGACATTTTTTTAACAGCAACAGACCATTCATTTTTTAGCAGTAGATTGTGAGTAAATGTTGAAGGAAGCCAATCATATCAATTGTGAATAGCTAATAGTACTATGATAGTGAAACATTTAGCAAGTATTTGGTAGATTTTTAATAAGTATCAAAAGGATCAATTCATGAGAGTGACGGTAAAACAGAGAAGACTCGACAATTACAACAAGAAAAGATAATACATTCACGGGGGGGGGCTACTTCAAAAAACTACAAGAGAAAGAAAAATCTTAGGGTGAGAAGCACAGCAAAAGGAATTATGCATAAAAAGATGAATCATATTCCCATCAAGTACCACTTCCTAAGAAGAACGGGTAGACTAACTAAGTTTCAATATAGAATACATTGCCACCAAGGAACAAGTTGCAAATACTTTTACCAAACCCCTTCCCAAAGAAATATCTGAATATCTCGGACATAAGTTGGGAGTGATATCCTTCTCATATTATCAGTAAAGAAGCACAGCTCAGGGGGATCATACCTTTGTCATTGATTTCAAATGGGGAGAATTACATATAGGGGGAGAGTTGCAAAAAGGGGAAGGAGAATTACAGATAGGGAGAGTTGCAGACAAGGGAGATTTCTTTCTATTTCTAGAGGGTTATGTGTTTTTTAGTACAGGGTTGTCATCATTGACAAAGGGGGAGATTGTTGAATAAATTATTAACATTGATTTGAAAGGTAAGTAAGTATTCAAATATAAATGTGAATTTAATGAATACAAAAGTGGAAAAGTTAAGTGGAAGTGGATTTTACGTAAAAGTGGAGTAAATATGAAAGTGGATTAAAAAAAGGTAAAAGTGAAACTGGAGTTTCTATAAAAGCGGAGTAAACATGAAACTGAATTAAAAAAGGTAAAAGTAAAAGTGCACGTGGTATTTACACATGGATTTAAAACCCATGYTGGTATTTTACCCATGGTATGTTAAAAAGTGAATTAAGAATAAAAAAGGGGGAAAAATAATTATTATTTAATAAAACTCGTTTCTCTTCAAATGAACATGACTTTTCATGTAAATCTTATGGTAAAGTATAAATGGAGAAGAGGGTTATGAGAAAAAATGYGTGTGGGTGAAAATGTAATATTCTTATGCATACCATTTGAGGAGTAACGATTGAATAGCATTCAAGGAGCGATGGTTAAATATTATYGAAGATCAAATTTGGTGTTCTAGCAAATAAATTTGGCATTCTAGCAAGAAAAACTGGTAAAGGCATATCTAGGTCAGAAATAGAAGCAAGAATATATGGTAAAGTCAGAGAAAAAGGAGTGAGTGTCAAGAAAAATTCAGAAAATCAGGAGGAGTGAATTCCAATATGATCTAGAAAAAGAAGAAGTAGTGAATGCATAGAAGATTTGGTGAAAGCAGAAGTAACAAGTGCAGAGAATATTTGGTGAAGATGGAAGCAGCAAGAAGACCAGTGAAGGAAATGCAAATGAATAAACTGTAAGTGGGTTGGTGCCTACTTAACAAACAATTGTGGGGATCAGTGTCTCATGTAGGTCGGTGCCTACAAAAAGAAGAGGGGATTGGTGTCTCTTGTAGTTCGTTGCCTGCAAATAGCAGAGGGGGTTGGTTTCTGTATAGGTTGGTGCCTACAAACAGAAGAGGGGATTAGTGTATCCTCTAGTTCACTGCCTACAAACAACAAAGGGGATTGGTGTCTCTTGTAGGTTGATGCCTATAAATAGAAGAGGGGATTGATGTCCCCTTTAGATCAGTCCCTACAAAAAGTAGTGGGGATTGTTGTCTCCAGTAGGTTGGTGCCTACAAACATTTGTAACCATAGGTTGGTGCCTACAAATATTTGTGACCATAGGTTGGTGCCTACAAATTAATAAAAAGAAGTTTTTGTGGTTTTCTCCCGAAAGGGTTTACACATTAAATATTGAGTCTTATGATTGTTATATTTATGTTATTGCATCATTATGGTTTATGAATGTTAAAAAGAAAAAAACAGCCTTATACAGATTCACCCCCCTCTCAGTATAAGTGTGTGCTCAATAGTATTGTCCTCCCTCAGCTTCCTGAATGGCCACAACAACTTGGGGGGTGAAAATTATAGACAAGGGGGTGAAAATGAGCATGTTGATTTTTGTACCAACAAACTAATAAAAGTGAACAAGATGTTTGTTGCTTTATGGCCTTGGGAAAAGGTTTGAAATTGGTTCCCGGGGTAAACTAGGGTTCCGAACAATTTCCAGGCGGATGACTTGTACAAAATTATTGAAAAATAAGAGTCAAAACACATTTTATAAGCTATAGCCAGGTCTTTTAAGGTGGCTATAATTGATGAAAAACGAGATTTTTAGGACTCGTAATGTGTGGGAACAAGCGTAGAATGGACCAGTATTACCCAGAAATTCCCGAAAAGTGATCCTGGGAATTTTCAAAGTCTAGAAAACGAGTTTGAAAATTAAATCACATCCCTTTAGCAAGCTGCAACAACTATGAAAAAATGATGTAATTGGTTATAAATTAATATTTACCAAGGAATTGGGTGGATTGACGAAAGGTAAAGACTTTAAACAAGTGTTAATTGTGATTTTTTAGTTGGTCAATCACATGCAGTGGTTACCATACTATTTTGAAGGTCCTCTCGATAAGGAAAACACCTATTATCCCACAATTGTTCCACTTAGCATAAAAGGAGTGAGCTTACGTAGACCACTTGGTTAGAAAAAATATTGGCCCATGCAATTCAGAGAATGAGGGATTATCCCTTTCTTGTCACTAGAGATTTCAGACTCTTAAATCTACTTGGATGACAGAAGGATACCCGCGCAAAGGAAGAGGCTCGTGACCACCCCCCCTAGGGATTTTTAGCTGAGCTTACCCAAGCAGAGTAGTATTATGACTAAGCTAAGCCATTCAACTTCTTGACCGTGTGATTTACAAGAGCTAATAAAGATCACTCAATTGATACCAAGTAGACAAATTCTAAGGGGCTCATGATGAAGATTCCATGGCTTTGACTCCTGGTATTCTTGAATTTGAAATTGCATAAATTAAAAATACCAAGTCATCCAAGTGGCGAGATCATTTCTTACTTTCACAATCGAGTCTCTCGGTTAACAAAATTTGAAATCTAGTTAACTAATGTATGATATATATATATATATATATATATATAGTAGCTAAATAATAGAGTGTATGGTTTTTTGTTTCATGAGGTGGACCCCTACCTTTGGTTTTCAAGTGTTGTGCATGTTTTGATGTTTTTTGTTTTCTGATTATTTGAATGGCCCCTTTAGGGGTAGCAACCTGTAAATTAGAAATGAGAGTAAATAAATAATACAAATTAATACCAATTCACCATCCCTACTAAACTTGATGTTAAACAAAGTAGGTATGATGGCAGGGAAACCCAACCATCACACAATCACAAGGTTATGCACATGTTTTCCTTCATATTAGGTGGTGTGGTACTCAAATAAATTCAATAAAGAATAAAGTAAACACCTACACTATTCACAGGGGATTCACTAGGAAGACAATATATTATCACATATGTTCATAAAGGAGGCCAACAAATTAGTGAAAATACAAGGCAATATATTGGAGAGTATTAAGGGGTGGAGGGTTTTTTTTTAATGATATAGAACAATATAGGTATTTGGGGGGTGCACTCAAGAGGGTTGAGGTGGGGGTGAGGGTGAGGGTGAGGGGGTTGGAAAGATAAAAGGGGAAAAATCAATATCCGTGTCATTTTATTCATGATTTGAAACCCTATCCTAAGAGGTGAAAATGATACCATGGCCCCTGATATCGGTTCGATTGGTTGTGACAGAGCAAGCGGCATATTATTCCTGACAAAGAGAATGTAGAGATAGAGAAGTCCCTATGTAAGGCGATTTGTACTCACATATTTGTCCTCCACCATCAGAGCCACCAAGTCAGTCCATGGTTGAGTTCTCTTAGCTTTYGTCCATCCCAACCATAGTCTGTTAAGAGGTATGCTGAATCAATCCATGGCTCTGGTCATTTCAGTAGGTTCTCGCGGTTGGTTATGTTACCATTAAAATCAATATCAAGTGCTTTTTATATTTAGTATTTTCAGACATGCCAGTGTTTCATATTGATGTCGAGTGAACACCATATTCCATGCTTTAAGAAATTCATGTGCCCTCACATTTGTTGCGATTTTGTGACAACGAATTCTTCCAAGGATGGATTTGGATCCTATTATTCTACGTTGGTTACAACCAAATAGACCAAGTTAGAATATGGATAGGGATTGCATTTAATAATCAGTGTCTTGTGTGAATGTATATAAATTCATGTAAGCCTGTAGAGGTAGATACGATAGAGTGAGAGGAATGTGAGAACTTGCTAGTCTATTGTAATCTCCATGATTTGAACAATAATACAACCGATTCCTATGCTTGGTGGATGTAGCCCAACATTTGGGTGAACCACGTGAAATCCATCTGTTTCTTATTTGTGTGATTGTTAATTATGATATGTGAATTGTGTTTTCTGCATTTTCAATTCTAACAAGTGGTATCAGAGTTGGTTGGAGGAGAGGGTGTCGAGAGCGTCAAATTCTCGGAGGAGCCGCAGGAGTGAAACCTATGTACAGTGTGTCGATTACCACATCGTTATAGGGGTCTCCTCTTGGAAGGTGGGATGTACTATAGGTTGGCCTTCACTTGCACGAAAATTCTTGAGCTCATCGCACCCTGGTTGTATCGAGAGGGGTGATGACCACTTGAAATAGTCACAGCTTGGTTGTAGTTTGAGGTGTGATGACCCATTGAAGCATGTCATGGGGCACTCACATCGGGAGGTGCGACAACTCCTTAAGATAATCATTCGCATGATTTTTCTTCTTGGAAAATTTTAAGGTATGGTCTTTTATGAAAGTGGAAAGGGATGAAGGTTATGTTATATTTGGGATTTAATATAATATGTAAAAGGGTGGAGGATAAAATATAGTATTTAAAGGAATACCTTTTTATGTGAGGTGGATCTCACGTGGATGTTGAAGAGGATATAAAAGGTTTTATAAAATATATAAAAAATATATATATTATTTTAAAACATTTTGTGGTTATCATTTAACCTTATTTATTAAGGATCCACATTTAATCTTATTTATTATTCCTCCACATTTAAAAGGGTTTTATAAGCAGTGGGTATTAGGAGATTTTGTGCTAATGGTTAAGATGCAGAGTTCGAAGTTTGAAGTTGAAAAGTTTAGTGGTAAAAGCAACTTTGAGCTCTGGAAGCTTAAGATGTGGGATTTAATGGTGCAACAAGGGTTGCAAAAAGCAATGGCAGGCAAGTCAAAGAAACCAACAACCATGACGAATGAGGAATGGGAAGATCTGGATGCAAAATCTCTTAGTACCATTCGTTTATGTCTGGTAGATGATGTTCTGTTTAATATCGTAGGAGAGGATACAACATTGGGCTTATGGAGCAAGTTGGAAATTCTATATATGACGAAGTCCTTGACGAGCAGAATCTATTGAACAGACAGTTGTACATTTTGCAGATGAAAGAAGGTACAAAAAATGTTGACCATTTAAATACCTTTAATACCCTTATAGTTCAATTGACTAGTATGGAAGTTAAATTCGAA
>SNQJ01S0016876.1:16930-35642 GCA_010110895.2 Picea sitchensis | reverse complement strand
GAAGATTATAGAGAACTTGAAGATTTGATAGGAGAGGTATCTGCAACTAACAAGGAAAATACAGATCATGTTGAGGACCATAAGGTTGAAGTCAATACCCCATAAGGATGGCGATTGAGAAGATAAGATAATTTTACTATTTGTTTTACTAATGATCATAAATAGGTCAAAGGGATTGCTAGGTACATAAAAATCAATACATTGTGGGAGTGTGAGTACAACTCGTATAAAATCATAACTAACCTATGAGGTCAAATATCTAGAGTCTAACCTCTATCAAGAGTTACAACATTGCATGTTGGAAATATTATTGGGGATTATGATCAAACTATTTATCTCAAACTTTCATTTGAGATGGTCTTAATAGTTAACCAATTCAAGGTAGATTTTGGTGAGCAATAATATATTTGAAATATGGAAACATTTTTATATCATGTGCCTTATAGGTACTTACTAGCTGAAGTAGAGTATACACCTTTTGATTCTTTCATTGGAACCAAGTAGTATAAGGATATTGTAGAAAATGCACCCATAAGACAGAGGGTTATATTTCATGAAGACACTAAGGGAAGAAAATTATGCTAGTTATAACCAAGGAGGTATAACATGAAGACACTAAGGGAAGAAAATTATGCTAGTTATAACCAAAGAGGTATAACATGAAGACATTAAGGGAAGAAAATTATGCTAGTTATAACCAAGGAGGTATAACATGAAGTAGCAATAAAGCAAGGTACAAACATGACAAGCCACACTTGTTTAATATTGTAATACAAAAGGGTCGGGTCAATCATGTTGCACACAAGGGTTTCATGGGTCATGCTAAAGGGATTCCTACATTGGAGTTATAAAGACATATAGAGAAAAGGTATTGGTGGATTGTGTTGCATGGGATATCATTAGGTGGTGCAGTTGTAGTGTTGGCACTCTTAAAATTGTGGGGGTATTTTTATCATAACTCTCATCAAAAGATGGGGACAAGATTTGAGTCAAATTTAATATATATTCACAGCCTTCAATTGAAAATGTTTCTCTTAGGGTTATTTTCATTGGAAAGGATGGAAACATCATTACAGGACATCCTATTTCTATTTTATGATTGTTTTGATCATTTGTTTTCAACGTGAATTTGGTTGTGAAAGTAGGAAAAAAAAAAATCAGTAAGTACAACTACCTCTTAAGTGAGTTTTTCAATTGCCTTATACTTGAGAGTGATGCAAACAAGTATCATCTCATATGGGAATGCATATCATATCTATAAATTCATTGTTAGGAGAGAAAGGGGAGGACATCTTTGTTTATTTTAGAGCATATATGCAATATAATCTGTCCATTGAAGCCCGAGTTAGTCTTCTTGTTTATTTTTATTGTAGTTCATACACAAGAAAATTTCATTGGGAGTTCAAGAACTAAAAATCCCTATTCCAGTGTAGAAAATAATTGGTCCACTAATGTGTGATGTCAAAAGAAAAATCCATCAAAAGTTGAAAGATGACTATAGTGTGGAATTTAGGGATTTTTCTAATTTGGGATCGACAGAAACACAGGCTCACAACTAGCCCTTTTGAGGAATACAATATTCCTTTCTGATGAGCTCATACCACTTACTATATGAAAAGTCTTGGGATAGCGAATTGAAAACCAAAAAGGCACATGTAAGGTAGCTCTAGTGGCACTAGAGCAAATTGCATCACTCTTAATACAGTTTAAGGATTGGAAACTTTATATTCAATATGTTGTAGACATACTGAGAGATCCATTTTGTTATCAATATGCCCTTGGTCTAATTTATTCTAGAGAAGGAAATGTGCAATTGATTGGAAATACGTACCAAAATGGCAGGAGAGAAGATATATTTGAGACCTAGATCCAATGCCTTCTTTATCTTTCCAAGAATTATTCATGAAGTTGAACCAACTTGCACAACTTGTTGCAATTGTGATGGTTGTAAGAGACAAGGTGGTAAAGAAATTGTTTACAAGGCTAGCATAGATAGCCATATATTGGTTATCAAAAAACAAGCACCTTGGGGAGGTGCTTGAGGATGTTTCAATATCCCTAACTCAGTATGCACTGCAGCAAATTATCTTAGGTATGCACTTTATTAGCCAAATTGAAAAGTTTTGATGTTACTCCTCTAAACATATGAATCAGAGTGTGTCATCTATAATAAGTCGTGTTATCAGTGCATTAGCTGCAAGAGGGATGAATATTAGTCTACTCATTATGTAGTTCCTTACATCTTATAGCTAAAAAAAGAACCCATGTATTTGTTGATTGAGGAAGGATGGAAACGAATCTGCATAGAATCTTTCAGTATCAAAGATGACAAGGGAAATATGAATACAAATTTTAGGTGGATGGTAGAAGATAATGGGGGGCAAGCACCTATGGGTTTAAAATTTCAAGGACTAGGCATGGATCCTTGGATATAGATGAAACAAAGATTTGAATCTTCCGTGACATGAATCCAACCAAATGTGTACACGACAATGGTTGCAGCGACATTGCAAGAAATTTGGAGTGTTGAGCCTTCAAAATATCCTTTGCAATTTCATTGAACATTATGACTTATTTAGTTTCAACAACTTCAATACATGCCACAATAACTACTATGAAGGGGAAAATTTTAGCATCAACATAATCCACAACATATTCTTCAATGGGAAGCACAAAACTTGCAGCAACAATAACCAAAAGAACATATAATTCAACCACCAACAACAACCTCCAAATGTGCATCTGCAACAATTCCAACAAAATATCTTGCATTGTGTTCAGAATGTGCAGCAACAACAATCACATACTTGTCTTCTCCCATTTATTCGCTCTGTTACAAGAGAAAGTGAAGAAAATATCTTTCTTTTTATTCTGTTCTAGCTTCCTACATTATGCCAAAGTTCATGGTATTGTAACAGTTGCAATGCTTTAGTGTCATGTGGAGGGAATAAATAGGTGTTGGAAGATTAAACAAAAAATATCAAACTACTTGCCAAATTTGAAACATGCAATACTCCTTACAACTTATTGCTTCCTACATGAGCGAGAGGGACTTGCAGTTGCCCCACACCATTTACTTTACGACTTTTTCTATCTCCAAACTAGACAATCATTTTAATTTGAAGAGGGAAATATATCTTGAGCAAGTTTTCCTTACTTGTCATGTGTTTTGTTGCTCTAGAGTCTATAGTCAAACAATCTTCATTTGAATCATTAGTGTATCAACATTAGGAGCTTGATGTTCCTGATTTCCAGAGCAAACAAGATAAGACTGCAACTTCTATATCAATATTGTTCCTATATCAACTCATTGAGTTTCCTCTTCTAATAATGCATCAACAACCATTTGAAAATTCAGATTTTATTTGTTCATTGGAATTGTTTTTAAAGTATAATAGACGTTCACAATGTCTTTAATAAAATCATAATTTGTTGGATACTAATACTTTTATGCTCAGGCCTTGCAACAACAAACTAGGAAAACAAATCTTTGAGTGAAAATATGTGATCACTCATATTGTTTACGCCCACATACTTCATTTCAAAAGTTTTATGCTCAGGCCTTGCAACAACAAACTAGGAAAACAAATCTTTGAGTGAAAATATGTGATCACTCATATTGTTTACCCCCACATACTTCATTTCAAAAGTTTTTGAATGGTGGTGCAATTACCTTTGAGGTTGTTTTCTTCTCATGTTTTTGACCGAATAGTCCCACATCCCTTTAGTTGGTTTTGGGTTTCCTCTAAAAATAAAACTTGGTTCTAATACCATAAAAAAACTTAGTTGGTTTAGGGTTTCCTCTAAGAACAAAACTTGGCTCCGATACCATAACAAACTTCCCACTATAATAGAAATATTGTAGTAGTTCGCACATAAACAGGACCGAGAGAAAAAACAAGAAATATAGGGAAAAAATAAGCAAGAATCACACTACCGAATTTCCCAGCAAAAAAAACATGCCTTGTTACCTTATTTCATATTCATTCAAAAAAAAATCGTACATTAGCTACATGCAATCAATTACATTGTGTTTGTATTAATTGCTTGCTGGCAATGTTCAAGAATCAGTTACATGCTGTCAATATTCATAAACCAGTTACATGCTAAAATCAGTGTGCGGCCATATATCAAAATATTCCCAAAATCAAAGTTTGTTTTATTCGAAATAGTTTGTATTCCCTTAGAAGTGCAAATGATATATTTTAAATGCAACTATTGTAATAGATTTCAAAACAATCCAAAGAAAAAGTGGATTTCCTCTTCGTTTTTGTTGAAGTGAGAAAGCTAAGTTCTGATAATTTATTTCTATTATTTCCCTTATTAGTCCTTACCTTTAAGCTAGGGATTATAGCAATAGATTCTTCTATTTTCCATTAGTTTCACATTCACTTCAAAACATTTTAATATAAATTTTTTATAAACATCGAATATTTTAAACCTTATATCCTAAGTGTTGTCTTTATATCCTCCAATCAATGAAATTGACCTCTTATTATCAAGGCAAGGGGGGCAATTTTGATGAAATTATTCGTTTCAAAGTTAAGGATGGGGGAGTTATCTCTATTACATATTTTGATTTGTTTAATAATTATTACATATTTTGATTTGTTTAATAATTATTGTTCAGTTCAAGTAATGCTAGAAATAAATCTAGCATTACTTCTAACATTAAATGATATCCTAAAGCTTTGCATACTTATACCATTTTTAAGCATATATGGTTTTTGCAACTCACATGTTATGGGACACCTGGACTTTAGGTGTGTCTCACATGCTATGGTATGGGACATCTGCTCCTTAACCACCTCAAATCTAAAAAAAAATAATGCTTGGCAAGTATATAGCTGGTAGCTCCGGGGTCTCGGATACCTTCCATGCTTACCGTTCTTTCTGGAAGAGAGTTCCATCGCACCCCCTTTCCTTTCTCAAGCTTCCCTTTCGCTCTTGCAGGTCAAGCAGTTCCATCGCACCCCCTTTCCTTTCTCAATTTTCCCTTTCGCTCTTGCAGGTCAAGCCCTTGCACGAAAGCACCTCAAGCACGCCTATCCTGCTTCTGAGGAGGCTACTTGGATGATGGAGGATCTCCCTGCCCTTATCTCTCCCAGCCTCTCTTCCTCTTATCCAGGGCCAGACCCGCTGGGAGGGGGATGGATAGGATCAAACTGAGGGCGTGGGCGAACACAAATTCTTTCATATAAATTTCTTTTGGCTGGTATGACAGACACATGCATACTTACTCATTGATGGCCTAGTGGACATGGCTAGTTCCCTGCTCAATTCCGGTGTACGGCTGTGGCATTCAACCATTTCATCAATTCCGGTGTAAGGCTGTGGCATTCAACCATTTCATCCCTGCAGCATACAAATAAATGGGATGCCTACCATTACTGAGTTGAAGCAATTTGTGTGTTATTTAATAATTAGTTGAAGCAATTACAAAGCTATTTTGGTAAAAGACATTAACTCTATCTGTGTGTGCTTTCAATTTTCTGAATAATATGTAATAATATTAACATACCTGTTGGGTCCTTGTGTAAAAAGTTTCAGTTGCGAAGCCTCTCAACCAGCTTGTAAAAATCTGCAATCTAAATAATTTTACACAGGTACTAATCTCTAATCTCTCTGAAGTTTACACTGTTCATACATTGCAAATTTTCATTGAACCCCATTCAAGGTTAATCTGTTCAGACATATGCGTAGTAGGAAACAGAGGAAGAAGAAGAATGTTCACTAATCTTTCTGAAATTTACAATGATCATGCATTGCACATTTTCATCAATGACTTGTTCTAAAGTACATTTGTGATAGTGCGCACGACAAAATGACATGGATTTTGGACAGTTGACAGGTTTGCTAGTTTTCTGCTGTGGAATGTAGTCCTAAAAAACAGTCTTTTGTATCTTTAATAGACAGCGAACTTAGTCTGATTCACTAAACTCATGGTCTACTTGCTAATCGGAGTCATACTAGTAGGATTGGACTCGGAAGAGTCTGGTAACACCGATGTTCATCATAGAATTATATCTATTGCAAGCAGCATTTTGTACGTCATTGTTGTAGAAAGCTTGATTTAGTGTCTGATCAAGGACGCTTATTATCATATGTACGTTTTGTCATTAGAAAAATCCATAAGACTATCCTAAAACTAGAAACAATGGCACAAGGCTCGACAAATAGAAAATATAGAATATACATAATTTCCAGAAGACCTAGCTGAAATAATGGGCTCAGAAATCTGTGCCCTAGCCGATGCAAAACAGGCCAAAATCACTCTCAAATCTCTGCCCCAATTCTAGTCTCGCCTCAATCCATTCACAGTTTTCCCTATAGCAAGAAGTCGGCACCAGATCAGCCCATCTTGTACTTTGTATTGGCACCAGATCAACCCATCTTGTACTTTGTATTAGCATACCTGTAATTGTTGTGTCCTTGTGTAAAAAGTTTCACTTGCCAAGCCTCTAAGTCAGGCTTGTAAAAATCTGCACTCTGAATAATTTTACACAGCTACGTTCTCTACGTGCTTGTCTCGCCTCAATCCATTCACAGTTTTCCCTATAGCAGGAAGTCGGCATCATATCAGTCCATCTTGGAATAAAGTTGTGATTCTAAATTTGGTTCTCTAAAAATAAACCTCAAAATCTCCAATTTTGAAATGCTCCGATTTCACTGCTCAAAATCTCAAATTCTAAAATGCTCTGATTTCAGTGCTTTGTGGCTGAAAAGTGTAGAGAACAAGGCTATAACCAGACCCTATCTATCACCAAAATGTATTGATTCGGTAAATGAATCCCAACCTCACCCAACTATATTAAATATGTTTTTCTGTACAGGCTTATTTAGTGTGCGACCCCAACTCTTATCCTCATATTATTTACTGCTGGTTAGTCTGCTGCTTGGTACATAGGGCGGGAGCAGTATCCTCTATCTCTTGGCAGCTCCGTTGCTCTACTCTTCACTCTACCAAAAAAACTAGATAGGATGGCGGGGTGGTGATTATATAGGTAACATGCATTTAATCTGAGAAACTCATTGTACTCCACATATTCTGTCATCATAATTCCTTTGCTAGAAGCCCATTTGTCTTGAATGCAGGGAAATGTTGTTGACAATTGTGCGCCTTATAAAAAGAAGTTGCCTTGTGACCCAGTCCCAATGCATTATTGTTGACAATTGTTGGCCTTATAAAAAGAAGTTGGGTTGTGACCCAGTCCCAATGCATTAGGATTCACCTTTTTCTCTCACTATGGTTTTAGTATTATTTGGTAGGACCACCCGAGCGATTTGACCAGACCGTGGCATATGAAAATATGCATCTGCTGGTTGCAACCACCCCGACGATTTTAATATTAGCTGGTTGGACCATCCGGGCGATTTGGCCTGCCCTGCGCTTCTCTGTTGGAGAATCTGAAACTGTTGGTTAATCTGCTCCTGCGAATGAGACTCAAAAATGTTTGTAAACTTTGCAATTCTTTTTCCGTTGAAGCTTTACCGCCACTCAAGGCAGGGGCTTGCTGCTTTGCAGCTCCCCTTGTTTTAGTTTTAAGTATTGTTGGCCATAGTGCTGAGTTGTTTAATTGTAATGAAATGCTTGGTCGATACTTAACATTTTTAAGGTGTTTTCTTCTGTATATTGCTAATTTGGTAATGGGAATCACAGGATGAAGCTATGAACTATCATTTAAGAGACTTTGATATTTTGTTGGACATTACTTAGATACTTTGATGAAGATCAAGATATAAAAATGTTGAGTTGTTTAGAGACTTTGATATTTTGTTGGACATTACTTATATTTTTCTTGGTTGATTTTGATTTCAAGCTTTGCATTTTTCATGGTATATTGTTCCTTGTTTGGAAGAATTTTAATGGAAGGTTAAATGGTTATAACAAAGCAACCTTCTAAACTTCGTAGCATACACAATAGGATCTCATTATAATTATTTATTTATTTTATGATATTAGAAAAATTTATGGTTTGTAGTTTGAGTTATATCGATAAAGAGCTATTAGAACTTATCGAATTTGATAAAACTATAAAGCTAACAGGGGCCCAAGACGAATTACCTAGATAATTAAAAGTTATGGAATCTTCCAAGGATTTCAATAGCACTCATGAGTATTATTGCAAGACTCGACATTCTCGATGGAGTGTTTTTGTTCTATACATTCTACAACTACAAATCTCCTTCATGTACAAGATCAGAGAGCTTAGAGTTAGCTCAAGCTTAGAGTTAGCTCAAGGCTTTTCAAAATCCCTTAATGAGAAACTTCAATAAATGTTGTGTGTTTCTCAACCAGGAATCTATGAATATTCCTCCTTTAAGCAACAGTTGCTCAAATAAGAGCTTGGCTATATTAAAATAAGGATGACAACATTTTCTTCTTTGTTATTTATATACCTAGTAAGTATATTATGGTGAGCCCATGAAGCTGCATCACATCTCATGCCAAACTCTTCAGCTGCAATGCTGGATCTTTGACTATCTTTTCTTTAGTATCTTTAGTTCAAGGAGGTGGGTTCCGCCTTGAACTCGAGTTCCTTCCAGACATCTTTCCTCTCCTCTCTTTCACGGCTTTATAGTTTTCATCAAAAACTTACTTATGTAGTTCGTAGTCTACATTATCCAAGCCTCTTCTAGGCCTTTCATGATCAATCTCCTTCTGACCACATCCTTTTGAATGGGCTCTAGTTACAATGAGTGTTTTTTCCTTGGTTCCGCCGACAATTTCTCCACTTTAATTATATTGGATTTCTTGGTGAACTCAACTTGCATTTTTAGCACAATTCCCTGTTTTGTGATCTCCAAGTCCACATAATATGTGGTAAGGATGGCTTGATATGTTATAAATGTAGTTTTGAAAAGTGTGGCCCTACATACTACATAGAAAGAATTTGCAAGCCCACTTTCCACTGGGAAGTGTGATAAAGTCTTCCCTTACTTTGTCCTACTGCAGATTTGTACACTTTTTGAATGTCTACTGCAACTTGAAACAATACAATAAACTTGATGGATTACAACAACCTACAAATACCATTTAGAAGTTTTCACACTTCTCAACTTCCACCTCTAATCTACCATGTTATCCCTTGGATATTGTAGATACTGAGATGTAGAAGGACATTCTAACCACTTATGTTGACACCATCTAGTCCAACAATGCATATGCACTTACAACTTCCAATGGTTCCCCATAGTAGAAGCATTCTTCCACACCTTATTGATGATTTGTTTAGTGGCAAATGCTCCATGCCCCAACAACCCCACATTCGATCATGTGCACCCAATATAGAGTTTATATATTCAGTTGTATATATAATATGAAGTTCATTTTATAATATAGCTCAGGGTATCAAATATATTCTATGTGGCTACCTAGCTTAGTTGTGTTAATCAATTTTGGTTTAGACATAGTTGGCCTTGTAGTGTGTTAGCGCCAACCTTGAATTTTTTCATAGGTTTTGTAGATTTCATTGATAATTTTTTCTACAAATGAGTTCTTGTATTTGGTGAATATTTGTATTTGGTGAATATTTGGTTCCATTCTTTATTTCATGTGACAACTCTTTTATCTTTATATCTTGATCATGTATTATGCAGTTAGTCTACAACTTCTATCATGTTGTGCCAATTTTCTAGAATAATTGAATAGTTTGTTATAAAATTAGTGCTTCATCACTTGTCAAATATCTTCCTTTTAGAGACAGATAGTTGAGATACACATGCTTTGGGATAAATCATTCCTTTAGGATTGGAGCGTATTGATCTAGGATTAGTTCTCAAGTTAAAATACTATTAGACCATCAATATATGTATGGTTTTGTGTATTTTGATGTAACCCAGTTATGAGTGCACATATTTTTTGCAATAGTGTATGTTGACTTGTTTTATGTCCATGCAAATGGACAAATCTATGGACCCAAATAGTGTGCCATTGTGATATTGATGATGTATTTATAGGCCATGATTGCAAAGGTAAAGTTAATGAGGTAAGTTCATTGTATCATATTGTAAATAACAAAATTTTGGGCCTGTTGTGTATGCTTGGCATACACAACAGGCCCTTCATACATAATAACTTGAGATGATAATCTTTTGATCAATCTCCCTGTATGATATCTTGAAACATTTTGATCATTCTTCATGCATAGTAACTTAAAATGAAAACCTTTTAATTGGTCTCCATGCATAATAGATAAAAAGTTAAAATAGAGCAATGTTATTTTATCATCGTTTAGGATAATATTAAATTGAAGAGATATTTTGTATTTATTTCTATTAAAAAACCCTTTCTAATATTAGATATAGCATATATGGTATGCTTTGGCCAAGAATTTAGCAGAAAAAGCAGCATGAGATTTTGTCAAGGAAAACAATCTAGACATGGTTGTAGTTCTTCCCACATTTGTAATTGGGTCAAGTCTTCCTCCTAACCTATATTCAACTGCATATGATGTCCTTTGTCTTGTTAAAAGTCATAACTTTACATTGATCAATAAGGATTCATTTTAGCTTTGGATTTAAGCATTAAAAAGCTAAAAGGTTAAGATAGATTCATTATGATTTCTTTATATTTCTGATTTAAATATCATATATTTGATAAATCCAGATAACATTCAGGGTGAAAAATGACATTGTTTCTTTTAACATAATTGAATTCTCTTAAAATATGAGTGTCAATATAATAAGATGATCTTTGCACATTTTTGTCGTCAACTTTCACTTTATTTTCAATCTATTTTTATGATTTTTATGTTAGTGTTAATAGATTCACCAAAAGAATAGTCTATATTCCACAAATAATCTTCAAAGATCTCCTTACTTGATTTGGAATTATTCATTATGTTAGTTTACTTGGAATTTCTTTGTATGTATGAATAATCCCTCTTATGAATAGTAATAAAAATGGTGTAATGTTTCTCGCAATGGTTTTTATAATTATAAAATTTCTGAAACAAAAAAATGATACTAACAACCATGAAAATACAGGAGAAATGCATAAATTTGCTATGCATGGACGAATGGGATACATTCACATCGATGATGTTGCTCATTGTCACATTCTTGTTTATGAGGAACCGACTGCCAAAGGATGTTACATATGTTCCCCATTTGTGCTCAAAAAATATGAGCTTGGAGCCATCTTAATAGACTAGTATCCACATCTCAATGTTCCCACATCACAACATAACACTTATGTGACCTATATCTATAACCTAATATTTTACATCATATGTAGGATGGCACATTACAATAGTACAAGAAATATAATCCCATCCCCAAAAAGAATGATGATCCTGTAAAATTTGTTGTGGTAGATACTCTACAAGAAATGGTCATTGATTATGAAAAAAAATGGTATTGATCTTCTTGTTCACACATTTTTCATTGATGCACACTAGGTGCCACTTAGATGTTCTCATATATTATGTTTTATAAAAATGGTAATTATGTAGGAATTTACATTTTTTTTACTTCTAAAGACAATAAAATTACAATGTCATCGTATACATTCTAGACTAAAATAAATGACCAAGAATCCTAGAATTTCTTGTATTGTCAAAACAGTAATGCTGAAATATTTGTTTTCCTCAGCAGCTTTAGTATAGCATAGAAGCAAACCAAAATAATATAAACTTTCATGAGGAGTTCAATGGTCTTGTCATCTCAAGAACAATATTTCTAGACTGTGATCAATTGGATATGTGATGTTGTTGGGTTTTAGAGCTTCCTAGAATAGTTTAAGTTGTTTTATGTGTTTCCTCTAGAGATATCAAAGAAATATTTATCATGCTTAACTTGTTTGGCCTGACCTTTTAGAACCCTTATGGGGTCCCATTAAAAAAAAATATGTAGGTGTTATTTGTATAGGTTTGATTGTTCATTAGTGAAGTAGATGTGACATATGATCTTGTAAAAATGGTGGGATCCACCAACCAAATGCAGGCCTTCCACAAACCTCCCAGCCTTAGACCGCACTGCTTATCAACTCAGCAGTGGGTCACCCTCGAGCTGGGACTAAGCTCCACCCCAAGGTAAGGAATTTAGGCTCAGGCTGAGGTTACAGGGAAAACAGTCACACACAACCACAAGGACGGAATGCTCTCCCAGGAATCTCCCACGCTCACTGCTCACAAACCCTCATTCCCCACATTCTTGTTCCACCCTAAGAGAATGCATCTTCTCTGTCACCTGGACAGTCCTTCGGCTGCTAATCTCCCTTACCTTGGGTTACAGGAACAGACCAGACCGGAAGTCTCCGGGCTCTATGGCAGCTACAGGGTTCCATCCAGAAGTTCTCTCCTTCCCCTGCACACTCTCTCACCTGGAGGGAGTCGCTCACAGGCCAACAAGCCTCACATAGTCCAGTACTGCGTAGTCTCAACAATCCCACAGGAAAACAGACACAGGCTTTCCAAAATTTGGATTCGGCAATCACAGGATGGCTTCACAGTCACGGCTTCGGAACAGGGAATGCTCGCATAGGCTCGCTCAGCTTTCCCAAACAAGCAAAGACTCTTCCCCGAAATCAACACAGCCTTCTCGTAGGCTGGGGTTACACGCACGGAATTTGTCAGAATCAGACACAGACATTCGAGTCACAGGGTCTCACGAAGGTTCTCTACAGGAGTCGGGTTAGTCATACTGCTCAGAGCTTCGTACGCGTTCAGACAATCCGGTGGAATGGGAATGGAACCTTCTCCACGGCTCCTGCAGCGTTTATTCACATGCACGAGTTGACACTTGTCACTTACATGGAAGCGCATCGTTCCTCGGCACACGATTCCTCCACCACTTGAGAATTCCATGTCCTTAAAAGGACTTAGGATAAAACATATGATGCACATATATTTTGGAATAATATTAAAATTATTCCCGGAGCAAACCCCCTAGGCTTAGCCCCTAGGCTCAACCTTAGCTCCTTTTTCCACCTTCCGATACAATTCCTTGCCCACTCTGTGGATTCTGAGTCCCCTTCACTCATTCATGCATTGGTGAAGTGCACTGGTGGTGTTTATATTTTTATTAGATGTTCTACATGATTACATATACAATGGTAGGCTCTCGGCCTTAACACTCAGGCTCTCCATCCTAACAATCATAAGCCTCGACTTATGAAAACGCTCACCAGCCTATAAAACATAATTACAATTCCTTTCCAAACATGGGTTTTACAGCGGGGCTCGGTAGCAGGGACACTACAATCCCCCTCCCTTATTTTTGCGCTGTCCTCAGTGCAGCTTACACTGTTTTTGCAAGCCTTTCAAAATTTTCAAAGATGTAGATTACTTTCTGCTCATAACCTCTTCCATGCTCCCATAGCCGATCCGCCGAGGACCGTACTAGGTCCTTTGGACCTTTACAAGCTCTGCTTCGATTACGGAGTTGTTTGCTTTTCTGGTCCAATATCTTTATGATGCACTTGCGGGACACCTTCAAGTTCCACCTGAATCCGCAGAGTCAATCGATAATATGATTAGCGCCGGTACATGACTGCTTAAGCTGATGGAAACATGGAAGCTTACATTATGTCTGATCACATCAGATGCAAGTAATGCAAGCATTTATGCAACCGGCCCAATCCTTTCAGGATCTCAAATGGCCCAAAAAAAATCTAGCTACCAACTTGGAACAACTTCCCAACTCCAGGGAACTCCTGTTAGCTTTCGATTTTAGGAAAACATGATCACCACTTTGAATTCTCTATGGTTTACGACACTGTCAGTATTAACTTTACGCTGTCCTGGGTAGCTTTTGAATTATGTTTAATTCTTATCATTTGGTCTTCCATCTCTTTTAGGCGATTCGGTAACTACTACTCTGTCGTTTGGATTTTTCCGACTCGCGAGATGTTACTCTTCCATGGCGGCGAATGGGCTCACATCTTCAATGATGCATGATACAAATTATTGTAGAAGCCCGAAGATTCTACCAAATCTTGGTGATCTTCCCACCTTGATGGTTTATCCATCACATACATTCTCGGTATGTCTTCTATTACCCTATTCACCATATCTATATGACCATCAGACTCAGGATGATCACTAAAGTTTAGATTAGATTCACGAATCCCTTAGACGATCCTTCCAGGAAATTGAAGTGAATTCGGAGTCCTATCAGGACACAATTGTCTTAGGAATTTCATGTAAGCGTGCCACTTCTTTAAGAAGATATCAGCAACATCTGCTTTGTGGGTGGGTGGTTTTAAGTGGAATAAAATGAGCATCTTTATTGATAAAGCATCCACCACCCTGCGTAGTTGAATCATGTTGCTTGCTTGTTCTAGGTAGTCCGGTGATAAAATCCATTGTTACCGCCCCATTTCCATTCGGGAATAGGTAAAGGTTGCAACAATCATTTAGTGCCTATCGTCATGTAATAGCCTGGCATCCATGTCACGGCGATGTATTGATTTCTTTCTCTTCAAACCCGGCCAAATAATGAAACTTGGCGATGCCATAGTCTTGATATCGGGATGTCGGTAGTAATCTACGTTATGCATCTCCTTTAGAATTGTGAGCTTCAGCTCGGACATTCAGGTTACCATTACTCGTTTTTATCTGATAAACCATAGTTTCCCAGTGTAACCGTAGTGCGTGGTCTCACAGCGATGTAGCTTTGCTACAGATTTTTATCTTTATGAATGTCGGCATTTGCGGCCAAGATACGTCTTTCATCTTCGATGCAGTAACTGTGGTTTAGCATGTAGTCGGTGCACTTTTACTGGCGGGTACATCGATAACCTTATTTTTCTTTTCCTTTGATATGTTTGATATCAAAGTCCTATTTCTGAAACTCCAACCATCTTATTTGCACGGCATTTAAGATTACATTTGATCAAATAAATGCCAGGGCCGTTATGATGCATTTCTCAGCTTCGAATCTCTGCCTTGTGAGGTAATGTCTCTGTTTCCTCCAGTGGAGACGATTAACTTCAACTCTAAATCGTGGAGTGGCATAATTCTTCTCATGTTCCTTCAGCTTTTGGGATTCGCAACAGAGCTACAAATCCTCTTGGTGAAGACTCCTCCACGACCCCTCCTTACATGCATGCATGCGCTTTTCGTAATCCTTGTTTGGATGCATGAAGTCTTGGGATTGGAGCACTAGTTAATATTTGCTTCAAGTGTTGGAAGGCTGCTCATTCTTTGAGTCCTTTGGAACTTCAGCCTCCTTCCCTTTTGCAGGAAGTGATAGAGATATAAAGGTTAGCTTCGGAATCAACTATAAACTTCCTATACTTGATAACTGCGGACCCATAAAGATCTAATTTCATACCACTCCTTGGCTGGCCCGTCTCGAATGGCCTCTGTACTAGGGATCCTTGATGATCCCTTCTTGAATATAATGTGTGTCCCAAGTAATGGATCACGCCTTTGGTAAAATAGGCACTTGCTTGGTTTTAAATCACGGTGGTGTTCTCACCAACTGCGGCTTCATTCTAGGGTGTTGATCGTATTCTTCCCTGTCTTGGAATACGCAAGATGTCGTCCGGAAGACTATGATAAAGCTTGTCCAAATAATTTAGAACACCACTTGGATTCATTAAGCACATAGAAAACCAACATTACCCGCGTTGGACAATCAGCGGACACCGCTGTGAACTCATAATGACCATACCTTGTTCTAAAGTAGGTCTTCTTGATGTCCTCATCCCTTATTCTCGCTTGGTGATATCCAGATCTGAGGTCTATTTTTGAAAATATTTTAGCATCAGCTTCAAGTGATCAAGATCATCAGTCGATCATGGCGGAGGGGATACTTATTCTTGATGACCTTATTCAAGTAGCGAAAATCGATTACTGACCTCAACGTCCACATCTTTCTTCTTCACGAATGGGATCGGGGCTCCCCCGTGACACCTTTAGAGGCGGATGTAACCTTTCTATAGTAGCTCTTGGTACGAAATTTAACTCTTTCAACTCCGGTGTACTCATTCTATAGGATGCTTCCCCGAGCTGGGCTATTCGGGCAATAAATTTATAGAAAAATCGATGTCCCTCCTCGGAGTTAGTCCAGGTACTATCACGAAATACGTCAGACTCCTTGAGTACTTCATGGTCTTCAAAATTCGATACTACATCTTGAGATGCTTATTCCACAGTATGGAAAGAATTGTGATAACTCGGTACATTCTTAATTTTATGGCTAAGATTTCCCCTCCACGATACGGCTCTAGATTCCTTGGGTTGTTACTTGATTTCCCTCTTCGTTCGGGCATATGAACCTCTTGTTACGACAATCAAGAAGGGCATGGTGCTAGTCAACAGTCCATCAATTAAACAATCATATATGATCTAAAGAAATGGAATATTCAATTCATCCTTAGTGCTCATTCATTTCATGTCCATTGAGCAGGACTTAACCAATTCAATGACATTCCTCTTGGTCCCTGTGGCTAGCGCACTAACCAAGACTTCTCGTATTTGCTTCTCGTTAGATGCAAAATATCCACCACCCTAGGGTCTACCTTAACTGGCTAGCCACAGATCAATTAAAATAACCAAATTAGTCGGTTGTTGATCGTACATTACACTTCAATCCTTGTTCGATTGAAATTCTACTTGCTTATTATCGGGGGTTGCGTAGATCCTCGACATTCTATTGCCCATATCCTCCAACATTTAAAGCTTGTTGAGCGATTATGAATGATTCTTACTTTGTCTTTTACATTAGAGGCGGTCTCTGTACCCTATGATTTTGCTACATTTAACGCACTCTACATAGGTGGAGGCCTTGGCATATACTCACTCCCTTCAACTTTCCAGGGCTATTTAAAAGATGACTGTCCCCAAAGATGCGATACCGAAAAAGTAGGGGCTTGCTTCCCTTTCGCCTCTGTTCCTTCTTAAATTTCCTCCGATCATCCCGATTAGCCTTCCAAAGGATAGGCCTTTCTCCTTGTTGTTCCTACAAGCATTTTACGGCACCGATGATTTCTTCCATGGTCTTGGGATCGTCGTATTGAATCTTGTCACTCATGGAAGGTGAGTCCGCGGATACCTCTGATTTTAGCGACCGTCTTTGATGAATGGAACTTACTTCAGTAGTTCCAGAAAATTCGTTCATACTCATCAATGGTCATACTTGCCCAACTTGAGTTCAAGGAACTCCTTCGTCTTTAGTATCTTGGTTAATTATTTCTTCTCGAAATACCTCTTAAACCTCCTTCCGCGTGACCTCTTTTCTCTCTCGATGTATTTGCACAGCTTTACAAGGCAGTCCCACCACATGGATGTTTTCGCTTCGGTTAATTTGTTAGATTCTTTCCATGCGCATGCGTGAGGAGATATGCGATTGGAAGTATTTCTTCATGCCAAACAGCGAGTCTTGGCATATTCCTCCTTCTTATATTCTCCATCCAGATGTTAGAGGCTTAATCTTGATCTATCTCTCCTTTCAATTCCGTCTTTCTAGATTTTTGATGTTTTCTAGTACGGGATGGGCTTCAACTTCGTAGTGTCTTTACATCGAATGTCTTGGGGCTGACTAAGATCGCCGACTCACGGCTCCTCGACTTCTTCTTCTTCTTTCATGGGTTTTGCGACTCTTCATCGTACTTGATCTCTTCCCTTCTCGAGTTTTCTTCTCTATTCTTTCGGGCTCTCAAAATTTTAGAAGTTTAATGCATTATCGATCACGGCTTTCGCGGAAGACTTTTGGCTATCATTTCGGTAATTCGACCTCGCAATCCTTCAATGATTTTTCATTATGTCCTTCCTTATCCTTCTCTTTTTCATGCCCCTTGGAGTTCGATCGATTCCGAGGTGTATCCCTTTCCTTCACATTGCGTCTTCTATTATTTTGGGGGTGTCTGACTTTCCCCACTCCATACTGGAGTCATTGGTTAGCTGATCCCCTTTCCCCACTCCATACTCAGTCATTGGTTAACTGGAGTCCTGACCTCCGTTGAACTCTGCACACGCACTGTGCAAATAAAATCGTAGTTTATCAGGCCATTAAACCTTCAGGAACAATCTTTAGCATTTATAACTAATACCAACAAGAACAAAAGACATTTCTATTCCAATGGGTTTTCTGAGCTCTTGTTCGGCTCTGCAATTTTTGTGTTTTCGAAGCTTTCATTTTCGGCACTTCGGGATTTCGGAACTTTGGGTTTTTGTAAAGTAACTGTAGCACACCCGTTGCGCCACTTTCTGATACTATGTTTAATCGTTCTGATACCAAACTGTAGCACACATTTTCTGCTACTTTGTTTTATCGCTCTGAAAATGAAACTTTAACACCACTCTATACAGATGTTATACAATCCACATGCATTTAAACATTGGCATCTCCAGTTTTTTGACCCAACGCTATAGTGGACCTATGCTTGTTCCTAAACTCCAAAAATACCAATAATTGGTGATATGTAGGACTATGTCTAGGGATGCTAGGATGAAGAAATAGGACAATTTCCAATTTCAAAGGGGAGTATAACAAGAAAGACAATTGAAGATATGCATATATCAACATTTTGCAAGTGTATTTTCAAGTTTTACATCTAAATAGAATGCAATTATCGTGGAAATGTCTCTTGTATGTTGATTTTTATAACATCCCACTACTATACTTAGTTGTACTAATTTTGTACATTTTTAGAGGCCAAACATGTCAGTAGTTGATATTAGTGAAAAAGACTCATATGTTACATCTACTTCACTAATGAGCAATCAAACCTATACAAATAACACCTACATATTTTTTTTAA